>CAUYON010013361.1:0-34107 GCA_963573935.1 Arctocebus calabarensis
GTTGTGGTGGGCGCTTGTGGTCCCAGCTACTTGGGAGGCAGAGGCAGGAGACTCGCTTGAGCCCAGGAATTGGAGGTTGCTGTGAGCTGTGATGCCACAGCACTCTATCCAGGGTGAAAGCTTGAGGCTCTGTCTCAAAAAATAAAATAAAAT
Source organism: Arctocebus calabarensis (assembly GCA_963573935.1). Taxonomy (NCBI): domain Eukaryota; kingdom Metazoa; phylum Chordata; class Mammalia; order Primates; family Lorisidae; genus Arctocebus; species Arctocebus calabarensis. Next base: position 154 of record CAUYON010013361.1, read on the forward strand.
AAAATAAAAAATAATCAGTGCACTTCCACCAAATAAGATGAATAGAAATTTATCATACTTAACAATTCTGTCAACTAATGTGAATTGTTTGAAGAGACACAACCTGGCTGATTGAATAAAAAAGCACAAGCTTTTTTATGCTGTCTCCAGAAAACACAACTAAAATCAAAGAATAAAACAAGACTCATAGATAAGGGTTGGAAAATAATATTTTAGGCAAATGAAAAGCAGAAAAAAAGAGGGGTTTGCAATCTTATTTTCAAACATAAATTAAAGAAACTAAACTAAAGAAAGATAAAGATGGTCACTTCATTAGGGTCAAGGAAGCAATATAAGAGTATTACAATTCTAAACATATATGCTTCCAACTTAAATGCTCCAAGATTTATGAAGCAGATCTTAAATGGTCTGGGCAGTATGATAACTTATAACACCATAATAGCTAGGAAGTTTAACACTGCTGTGGAAGAACTGGAGAAAGCCTCTAAACAAAAACTAAACAAAGATTCAAGGGACCTAAATGTGACCCTACAACAAACGGATTTAACAGCCAGATACAGAACACACCACCCCAAAGCTAAGGAAAATATGTTTTTCTCATCAGCCCATGGAATGTACTTCAAAATAGACCATATCCTAGGATACAAATTAAACCTCAACAAAATTAAAATAATTGAAATTATGCCATGTATACTCACAGACCAAAAAATGATAAAGGTGAAACCCAACTCCAATAAAAATTTTCATCCCCACACAAGGGCATGAGAACTAAACAACCATATGTTGAATGAGAGTTGGTTCAAGGAAAAGATGAAAAAGAAAAGCATTAAATTCATTGAACATAACAACAATGAAACTACAAGCTACCAAAACCTATAGGAGACTCCAAAATCAGTCCTAGTGAAAAATTTATCACATTAGAGTTCCACATCCAAAAACCAGAAAGAGATCACACCAACAATCTAATGAATCATTTTAATGAAATGAAAAGAAAGAACAATCCAATCCCAAACCTAGCAGAAGAAAAGAAATAACCAAAATTAAAACAGAAATAAATGAAATTGAAAACAAAAGAATCATTGAGAAAATTAAAGAAACAAAACTCATATCTTCAAAAAAGATAAATAAAATTAATAAACAAAATCAACTAGATTAACTAGAACCAAAAATTAAAGTCTCTAATAGTCTAAATCAGAAATGAAAACGGGGAAATAACAATGGACACCACAGAGAAACAGTGATTATCTCTGACTACTACAAAAACTCTATACCCAGAATTGACAAAGTGGAGGAAATGGACCAATTTCTGGAATCACACCATCCTCCTAGACTTAGCCAGGAAGAAATAGATCTCTTGATAAGTCGAATATCAAGGACTGAGATCAAAGACAGAATAAAAAATCTTCCAATAAAGAAATCCCTGGAACAAATGGCTTCACACCAGAATTCTATCATACCTGCAAAGATAAGCTTGTACCTATACTTCAGAACCTATGCCTGCAGGCAGAAGGCGGACTGAAGATCCCATTCTTGGCAAGGGAAAACACCCCCAGAAAAAGGGAAAAATTATAAAGCAAGCTGAGTGAGTCAGAACAAAGAAAAGTCAGCTAGTTTGCCTTTAAACCAGATGGTGCTAAAATTCTTGTCTGAGAAAGTTTCCTGCTTTTCCTAGAATTCTAGCTTATTGGAGATACAGCTTATAAACACCCCTGCTGGGTCTGTGAATGCTTTGAAGAATAATGGCCATAGAATAGGCTATGGCAAGGCCTGGGAAAATATATTAATTAGGATGTGCCCTGCCCAGCAAACAGAAAAAGCAGATACCCGTTATGGAGATTTGCATTTGGATGGGGCAAGAAATCAAGGGAACAATTCCAAGCCCTGAAATGTGGGCAGGTGAGTTTATAGCTCTTAAGACAGAGGAAGACCCTCTGTGGTGATGATGAGAGGAAGATTCATCTCTCTTCAGATTCTTCAGAGGAGATTGATGCCAGTGGAATTTTACTCCATAGGGAAATACCAGAGTTTAACCCCTCCCTAGAAATCTGTGTCTGTAACCTCAGACAGGAGGCTGCCCCCACATAAGACTCAGATTCCACATTTCTCAAGGCTGCTCAGACCCTTAAAGTTAATGATTATAAAAACAATAGGAGTTCATATGCTCACTCAGAGAAACTGCTGGTATCTTTGTTTTCCTCCATCAGCTTATCCTCTGGGCAAATATCCTTCAATAAAAGCTGAGTGGAACAGACACTCAGGGCCATCACTGGAACCCCACAAATGGGTGGTGGTCCACTGAGTTCCCACCTTTGAAAATTTTATTCTGTGTCTCTTGTCTTTTTCTTTCTCATCATTTCTAACTTTATATTTCTTTAGTCAGTTGCCAGCAGTTCCGCAGGTCTTAGTGGACACTGACTCTGGGGTGGGACCTCAACATATTCCAAAACGTTGAGAATGAAAGAACCTTCCCTAACACGTTGTTTTATGAAACACACATCACCTTGATATCCAACCCCAGAAAGGCTCCAAATAAAATGGAGAACTACAGATCAATTTCACTAATGAATATTCATGCAAAAATACTGATTAAAATCTTAGCTAATAGACTATAGCTGTACATTAAAATAATTATATATCACAATCAAGTAGGCTTCATCTCAGGGATGCAAGGCTGTTTTAACATATTCAAAACCATAAATGTAATTCACCATATCAATAAAAGCAAAAACAAATACCATGTGATCCTCTGAATAGATACAGAAAAATATTTGATCAAATTTAGCATTCTTTTTGATAAGAACGCTTATGGATATAGGGAAAGATGGCATATTTTGTAAGCTGACTGAAGCCCTCCTACAACTAACCCACAGCTAGCATCATACTGGATGGAGTCAAATTCACAGATTTTTCAATTAAAATTGAAACATATAAGGCTGTTTCATATCACCACTACTATTTTCTTTGTCTTTTTTTTTTTTTTTTGTAGAGACAGAGTCTCACTTTGTCACTCAAGGTAGAGTGCTGTGGCATCACAGCTCACAGCAACCTCCAGCTCTTGGGCTTAGGCGATTCTCTTGCCTCAGCCTCCCAAGTAGCTGGGACTACAGGTGCCTGCCACAATGCCTGGCTATTTTTTCGTTGCAGTTTGGCTGGGGCTGGGTATGAACCCGCCACCATCGGTTAATGGGATTGGCTCCCTACTCACTGAGCCACAGGTGCTGCCCATCACCACTACTATTACACTTAGTGCTTAAGTTCTAGCCAATACAGTCAGGCATGAAAGGGACATAAAGGGTATCCAAATGGGGGCAGAGGAGGTCAAACTTCCTTTTGCCCATGATATGATCAGATACTCACCCCAAAATTCCTGGAAGTGATCACAAAATACAGAAATGTTTCAGGATATAAAATCAATGTCACAAATCAGTAATTTTTGTATACGCCAATAATGGCCAAGGTAAGAAACTAATCAAAGACACAATTCCCCTCACAGTAGCTTCAAAGAAAATGAAATACTTGGGAATATACCTATTAAAAGATGTGAAGGAATTCTATAAAGAGAATTATGAAACTCTAAGAAAAGAAATAGCTGAAGATATTAATAAATAGAAGAACATCCAGGCTCTTGGGAAGAAACTATATTGTTAAAATGTCCATACTTCCCAAAACAATCTATAGATTTAATATAATCCCCATTAAAATACCAACATCATAGTTTGAAGAACTGGAAAAAATAATGTTTAATTTTATATGGAACTAGAAAAAAACCTGTATAGCTAAGGCTATTTGTTTTTATAACAAACTCATAGGCATCATCCTATCAGACTTCAGGTTATATTAAAGTCCACAGTAATCAAAACAGCATGGTACTGACAAACAAAAAACAGACACAGACATACAGAACTGAACAGAAAACCAAGAGATTAAACAAGTCTCTTATAGTGATCTGTTCTTTAATAAACCAAATAAAAACATACAGTGGGGAAAAGAATCCCTATTCAACAGATGGCTCTGGTGGAACTGGGTAAGCACATGTAAAAGACTGAAACTGGACCTTCACCTTGCACCCTTACAAAAATGATTCAAGTTGGATAAAATATTCAGAGCTAAGACAGGAAATGGTAAAAATCCTGATGAAAGTGTGGGAAAAACTCTTGAGGATATCAGCCTGGGAACAGATTTTATGAAGAAGACTTCAGCAGTAATAACAACAAAAAATAAACAAATAGTACTTAATTAAACTGATAAACTTCTGCACAGCTTAGGACACAATAATTAAAGCAATAGACAACCTTCAGAATGGGAAGAGATATTTGCAGGGTATGAATCTGACAAAAGATTGATACTAGAATCTACAGAGAATTCAAGTTAATCAACAAAAATGAGCAATCTCATCTACTAGTGGGCAAGAGACATGAACAGAACCTTTTCTGCAGAAGACAGACAAATGGCTAACAGACTATGAAACAATGTCATCATCCCTAATCATCAGAGAAATGCTAATCAAAACCACCCTGAGATATCAAACTGCAGTGATTATGGCCCACAACACAATGTCCCAAAGTTGCAAATGCTGGTGCAGAGGTGGAGAGAAGTGAACACTTACACCATTGGTGGGACTGCAAACTAATACAATCTTTGTTGAAGAAAGTATGGAGAATCCTCAAAGAACCCAAATTAGACCTCCCATTTGATACTGCAATTTCATTACTAGGTGTCTACGCAGAACAAAAAACATAATTTTAATGTAAGGGCACTTATGCTAGATTGTTTATCACAGCTCAATTTACAATCATCAAAATGTGGAAACAACCTGAATGCCCATCAACTCAGGAATGAATTAACAAACTGTGTTATATGTATACCATAGAACCAGCAGCCATTTAAAAAGACAGTGACTTTACAACTTTTGTATTAACGTGGATGGAGTTGAAATACATTCTTTGTAAAATATCACAAGAATGGAAAAGTTAGTATCCCATATACTCAATACTAACATGAAGCCAGTAGATGATCTATTACACACCCAGATCAGTGAAAAATTCAGTTCAGTTCAAGTTGGGGGAGGATGGATCAGGAATGGGAGGAGTGGGAAGAAGTGAAGGGATTGGTTTGCTCTCACTTAATGGACACAATGTAAGGGGATTGGCACACCTTTTGGGTATGGAACACAACTACAAGAAGGAATCTACCTAACTTGTGCAAATATCGTAACCTAGTTGTTTATACCCTCACATTAACCTAAAATAAAAATAAGTGTATAAATAAATAAAAACATTTTAATAATTAATGTAAAAATTGATATTCTTTAAAATGAATTACAGTCCTTAGGGTTCCTTACTTTTTTTCACTTTCTGTTAAACTCTGTAAATATAGGTTATGGCCAAATAAAGTAATATTCTGTAAAACTTATTCTTATTCCAAATGGAATCTGATTACGAGTAATCGTTAGTGACTTAGATGTGCAAATGGTGAAATACTGATTATATAACCCATAAAACAACTAATATTAGTCATCTGGTTACTAGGACAAATTCCATATTTATTAAGTAAAGAATCTTCTGGAAAGAAAATGCTTAGGTTATTTTGAGAATAAAAATTAATTTTTTTCTTATTTTGATTTTTTTACATTTATATTCATGAAAGAAGGACAAGTTTCTCATTAATAATGAATTTGAGCTGATTCAGAAGCTGATGGTTATTTTTATTAAGAAATAATCATATCAAAAGTATTTAAGTTTTCAAAGAATATATTTTCACTTTGAAATAAGTTATTTTGTTACAAATATTTAATTTTATTTTTAATAAATGGCTTATGTCCTTAATTACAATTTTATAAAATTCAACCTAGTTTGTTTGCTCTGAATAACTATTCCTTTTATCATAAAATAAGGTTTTCACAATAAATTTTACTTGTGATATATTTGTTAGTTTATTCTTTTTTGTATGATAGCAGTTTAACGTTTATAATAATGCTTTATTATCTTCAGTTTACAAACAGCAAGTATAAGCGGAAGTATTAAGCAATTTTCAAAGGCAAAAAGAGGTCAGTATCAACTATTGGATTAGACTAAATATACTTTGATTCCCAAGGCTGGCTTAAGATGATTAAAAATGCTTCTTTCAATCTGAATTCACTAATTAGTTAGAAGTTGGGTCTTTTCATTGAAACACTAAAAAGTGACATTTTTTTTATCATTTTAAGAAACACTAAGTATTAACCAAATATTTAGTATTTGAATTTTAAGAAACACTAAGTATTAGTCAAATGTTCAGTAAAACAGGTGCAAATTTTGAATAATCATTTAATGGTTTTATTTTGTATCCATAGTCTTCTCTTATTTCCTCCTACTTACCTTATTCATCATATATAATCTAAATTGGGTAACTTCACTCTTCTCAGTGATACCATCATCATCCAACTCATACTCATCACTCACATATGAATTTACCACCATGTTCGCACCCAGTTAACAGTCAAAATAGACTCTTAAGCCATTATATAAATTTGTGATATTTTTGACCTTTTAATATTCCAGTACTTCCCATAGAAATTTGAATGCTTTCACTTTGGAATATTTGCACTTTAAATTAAAGGCTTTCTAAACTGGGCTTCTTCAGATATAGCTAATGGCTCTCTATTGATCCATTAGGCCTCTTTAAAATGCCTCTAGAGACTTTCTACAATCATTCAATGCTTTTAACATACCCATTCACTTTCATCACACATTCCTGCTTTGTTTTACTCATAATTTGTCACTATTCGAAATGACTAGAGTTTGTTTTTGCTTATTTGTTGATTGTGTGCTCCCCCCATTCATAAAGTAAAGCCCAAAACCAGGAATCACACTTACCTTCTCTACTTCTGCAAATCTACAGTGACCAGAACAGTGTATGAAAGACAGGAGACACCCAAATAAGTATTTTTGATGAATGTAATAGATACTATAAGAAACACTAGGGTGTGTGTTGTCCATATACACTTTATTATTATACTTGTATATTACCCAGGCCATAATACAGTGGTGCTATCATGGCTGACTGTAGTCTCAAACTTTTAGACTCAACCTTCTCATCTCAGCCTCCTGAGTTGCTGGGATTACTGGCATGAGTCATTGTGCCCAGCCTTGACTCATTTATTTGTACTAATCTCACTTTTATTTGTAATTTGCCACTATTAATATCTGTTTCTTAAAAATTAAATATTCCATTAGTGAAAATAAGGGGAGAAAAGACAGCCCAAGAAAAATAATTGGCACATATATCCTTATATCTATAACAAATATCAGCTCTAATAGCCAGGTACATTTACATAATGAGAAAGATAATTTATTTTCTACCACTCTGCTATCATGAATAAACACATTTATATTCTAAACATGAATTTTAACTCAATCCATGAAAAAGAAAATTTATAAAAAGCATAAGGAAAGCCAAACTTCATGTGTAGATACTGAGCAAATACTGAATGTGCGATTTCAATATTTTCTGGTGTTAGAAGATATGGTTACAGAATAAAATGAATTTCATTACATTATAGAAATTACTTTTCTGTTTAAAGCAAGGATATTGGACGCAAACAAATAATTTCTACTATTGGAAAAGCTGAACTTTGTATTTTTTTGACCCATGACATTCATTACATGTCAGCCTTGATTCTGGAACATAGAGCTATTGGAAATAGTTAACATATCCATAGTTACCTTTGATCCAAATACACAGAGGGAAAAATATTTATTTTTGTAATTATAAAATAAAGAGCATATTATAACCTTCACATGTGAAGGAAAATCAATGTCATCTGAGATCTTCATTATCATTTTACAGAGAGGATGTTTAAGAAGAGGCATTTAGTTTTTCAAAGGACACAAAGAAACGGATAGCCCTAGCAAAGGAAGTACAAATATCAATAAACATCAGTGTGTTTTATTTAAATAATAAAATACTTTTAAATAATTTTCTCTGAATTCTTTTTTTAAAACTCAGAAATATCTCAGTTTTTAAAAACATCACCACGCGTAGTGGTAACTTTTTCTAGGCTGCCTCTTCTAGCAAAAAAAAATTGGGAGGCAGTTACAAGTCAAGTTTTTAAGTTTCAAGAACTAGATATTTCCTTAAAAAGCACATGGAACGTGTCTTTGTGAGCCATCCTTATCTGGCTATTTCTGAAAGTAGTTCATGGAATTTTCCATGAGTTAGCTCACATTTAAGTACATTTTTATCTCATTTTTTCCTCCTAATGCAACAAAACCATCAGGGTTGAATGTTGAGGATATAGTGATAAGGTCATTAGACACAATTTTGGATATTTTCACTTAGAGCAGAGGCCAAAGAATTCGAAAGCCATTCATATATATGTCCACACAAGGTAAAGATGGGTATGGATTTCTCATAATTTTTAATCATTTCCATCATTCATTGATTGAATACCTTGCCACGTGTGAGAGAATAAAACATCAATAACTACAGTAAAAACCACGTCTTACGCACTCAGGTAACTCACACACAGAGAGGAAATACCATTCTCTAACAAGTGATGCCATTAAACTGTCAATAATTAGAATGTTTGCATTCTTGTGGTGGATTCAGAGCTCAAAAAACATATAAAATAAAGGGAAGCTCACATAAAAGAGGTGAAAGTCTTTTCTAGTAGAGCTAAAAGCTTATGAAAAATGCTTACATATATTAACAGCCTGATATAATAAGGATGCAAGTGCAGCTTAGTGTACATACTGCAACAATGGGAGAAGTTATAGCTCAGAAAATATAAAAGAACCAAATTTTAAACGCTGAATGATAATTTGCCTCATGGTTTACAATATTTAATAAGTTAGTATTGCTAGACTTCAAACTATTGTATAATTTGCAAATGAATATGTATGTAGACGTTTTTCTATATCTATCTATCATCTAAATAGCTTGGAAAGAATTTTTAATGTCACTTTTTCATACTTGGGCAGATTTTCAAGCCTCTTCTGTTTTCTCCTTCAGCATCAATTTACAAGTATGCTATTTTTTTTCTTACTATCAATAAAGAAAGTGGACGCCAAAATTTGGAGCCCTGCTTGAAGGCCCAGGGGTTCTTTGGCTTTGGACAGGAAAGAATTCAAGAGCCAGGCAACAGAATAATGTGAAGGCAAGCTTATTAAAGTAACAGTGAAAGAGAAAGAAGTCTCGCTCCATAAGCAGAACAGGGGCTGTCTCCAAGAGCAACAGAGAGTTGTACCTATAGTTTCTGGAGTCTTATTCTATACCTTCTATTTAATTTCACATTAAATGGAGGGAGGATTCTTCACAAGGACTCTGGGAAAGTGGTGGGATGTTCCCAGAACTTGAAGACTCTCCTGGTTTTAAACCATATACGGTAACTTCTATCACTCACCATGGCTTTTGTAAACTGCCATGGCGTAGGTGGGAGTTTCTTTTATTAATAGTATGATAAGCATTAACAGGATATAATGACCAGTGAGAGTAACCTGAGGTAGTTTGTTCTGGCCATCTGGCTTCTAGGTTTGTTGGTAGTTTATTTGCCCTCTCTTTTTTTATCAGAGACTTTGGTTCAGGTCTTATGGTTCCTTATTGAACAGGGCTTGGCAATGCCTTATCTCAGTACATCACGTGGATTTTCTACTCAATAAGATTATAAACTTCTTGTACTACCTCTCAGTACAGATTTATTGGACAAGTGAAGTACTTTATGTTTCCTCAACACACACACACACACATATAGTTTCATTCAGGAGAAAGTAGTACTGATAATATTGGTTATTACATAGAATATTGAGTATTCATTATTCTGAGACATCTCAATAATGTTGTCTATTAAATAAAATAAAACAATGTGATGCAATATGAAAAATATTGTTTTCCGATCACAAATTAAATTCCTAAATAATCACATTGTTCTAACAGACTATTAGTAACACATTTTTTGAATCAAAGAAAATTACTTTAGACTATAAAATTATGTTTCCATAAGGGTAAATAGATTGCCAGTGTTCTTTCACATCTATCTAATTAATTGAGAAATTGATTTGTTTCCCTTTTATATTGTAGAAGATGTTTCTATTAAACTTAATAGTAAATGACTTAGTGAGCAATTTTGAAATGTCTGGGGGAAATATGTATCCTATAAACTAATCCTAAAATATATTTCTTATCTCAAAAAATTAATGTTAGTGTGATATAACTTACAAATATATATGTCAAAAATACAATACATTTTTATTACAGAAGGACTGTTGAAAACTCACTAGGGGATTTAGAAATAAAATAAGTTACTTTAGCAATTACATAGTGCTTCCTAAATATTTTTTTCTTTCTTTCTTTTTTTTTTTTTGGCTTATTCCTTTCTAAAATGTTTTTAAATTAAGTCATCTTTCTGAATTTAGTGTATCTGTTTATATTTCAAATTGCATATCAAATGAATTCAACATAAAAAGCAATAATTGCCAATTTGGGAAATAAATTTCTCTTCCCAAGAAACCATAGACAAAATTGATGTTATTTCTCCTTTTAGTCACAGAAATAACTGATTTTTTTAGGTGAAAATAAATATAAAAGAAATATTTATTGCATATGATGTTTTCAAATCACTTTATTATTTTTATATACACACATATATTCTCAGTACATTTTTACAGAAATTCTGTAAATTTAAATATTACAGATGATTAAATTCAGTTTTACAACTTAAACTCATTGGATTGTGAGTCCACACCCTTTATTTCTCAGTCTCAGGGCTGCCTGGCTTGCACTCCTTAAATAGTCACAAAAAGACCTTTATGAAATTCTCAGAAAGAAAAAGGTAAATATATTGGGTTTTTAGTAGGTAATTAGATGAGGAAAGTACCTCATTTTCACAAAACAGGTGTTGAAATCTCTCTCAGTTCCAAAACAAACACCTGTCTGCCACAGTGCTATTTCTAAAGTTTGTTCCATAGAGGAGTGATTTTAAACATCAAAAAATGGAAAACATTATAATTCAAGACACTATACGCAAAATGGTAAATAGAAATGACTGCTAGAGTAAGCTCCAATCTACAACTATCAGGAGGACACCATGAGAGGGAGTTGGCTATAGCCCTACTTAGAGAATTAGGAATCACTGGAAGAGCCCAGTTTTAAGCAACTAGAAAAGTTTCAACAGGAAAAGGAACTTGAGTAACAACCAAAATAACAACAGCAACTGCTTGGTTAAGTTTATTTCAAAGGATTTCATTCTTTTCATGCTATTGTTAATAGATTTTTATCAAATTCCTTATCAAATAGATTGTATAAAAACACAACTTGTTTTTAATGTTGATTTTGTGTACTGTAAATTTGTTGACTTTTTAAAAATTTCTAACAGTTTTTTGTGAAGTCTTTGTGGATTTCTTTTCTTTCTTTTTTTCTTTTTTAGAGACAGAGTCTCACTTTATCGCCCTCAGTAGGGTATCGAAGCGTCACACAGCTCACAGCAACCTCCAACTCCTGGGCTTAGGCGAGTCTCTTGCGTCAGATTCCCAAGTAGCTGAGACTACAGGCGCCTGCCACAATGTCCAGCTATATTTTTGTTTTGCAGTTCTGCTGAGGCTGGATTTGAACCCGCCACCTTAGATATATGGGGCCAGCACCCTACTCGATGAGCCACAGGCACTGCCCCGGTGGATTTCTATATGTAGAATCATTTCAACTGCATACAGAGAAAATTTTCCTTCTTCCTCTCCAAATTGGATTCTATTTACTTGTTTTTCTCATCCAATTGCTGTAGAAGCTGTAAGAAATATAAAGGATGACAAGAGACTAATATGGATATATATACACAAACAAACTGGATTACCTAGGAAAAAAAATGGAAAAATTCTTAGATACATGTCATACACTAATGCTGAACCTTGAAGAAATAGAAATTCTGAATAAATAATAAATAAGGAGATTGAATCAATAATCATAAACCTCCCCCATGTGAAAAGCCCAGGACTAGGTGGCTTCACTAAAAAAAATTTTACCAAACATTTAAAGAAAATTTACCAAAATTTCTTAAGCTCGTCCAATGATTTGAAGAAGAGGGAATACTTACAAATTATAATGTCACCATTAACCTGATAACAAAGCCAGACCACAAGAAAATAAAATTACTGGCTATAAAATAAAATATCTATGATTAATACAGATGCAAAATCCTTCACAAAATGCTAACAAACCAAATTAAATAGCACATTAAAGGGGTCATACACCCTAACTAGGTAAAATTTACCCCTGGGATGCAAGGATATTTCAATACATGAAAATTAATTAGCATGATACACTTCATTAACAGAATGAATCACTTCAGTAGAATCAGAAAAATCATTTGATAAAATTCAACATCCTTTCATCATAAAAACTCCCAACTAGCCATGTGTTTAAGAAATATACCTGAGAGTAAAGTTTCTTGTAATATTCGTTAAGGGTTTTTTGAATTTCTGAGGATTCTGTTGTTATTTTGTCTTTACGATGTCTAATTGATGAAATTAGAGATTTTACTTTTTCTTTCCTGGTTAAGTTAGCCAAAGGTTCATCTATTTTATTGACCTTTTCAAAAAACCAACTTTTTGATTTCTTGGTCTGTTGTATAATTCTTTTATTTTCAATTTCATTTAATTCTGCTCTAATTTTGGTTATTTGTTTTCTTCTGTTGGGTTTGGGGTTGGAATGTTCTTCCTTCTCCAGTTGCTTAAGATGCCCCATTAAGTTGTTAACTTCTTCGCTTTCTGTTTTCTTGAGGAAGGCTTGCAGTGCTATAAATTTCCCTCTTAGGATTGCCTTTGCAGTATCACAGAGGTTCTGATAATTCGCATCTTGATTGTCATTTTGTTCCAAAAATTTGGTAATTTCCTTCTTAATCTTGTCTATGACCCATCTATCCTTCAGCATAAGGTTATTTAGCTTCCATGTTTTTGTATGAGTATGCAGATTCCTGTTGTTATTGAGTTCAATGTTTATTCCATGATGGTCTGAGAGGATGCAAGAAATAATTGCTATTTTTTTTATTTGCTGAGGTTAAACTTGTGAACTAAGATGTGACTGATTTTGGAGTACTCTCAGAAATATGAAAATCTGAAGGAAAATTACCAATATTTGAAAGCACACCACCTACCAAGGCTTAGCCAGAACAAAGTGGAAATGTTGAATAGGACTATATCAAGTTCTGAAATAGCATCAACAATACAAAATCTCCCTAAAAAGAAAAGCCCGGGGCCAGATGGCTTCATGTCAGATTCTACCAAACCTTTAAAGAAGAGCTAGTGCCTATATTACTAAACCTCTTCCAAAATATAGAAAACGAAGGAATATTCCCCAGCATATTCTATGAAGCAAACATCACCTTGATCCCTAAACCAGGGAAGGACCCAACAAGAAAAGAAATTTATAGACCAATATCACTAATGAATATTGATGCAAAAATATTCAACTAGATCCTAACAGACAGAATCCAGCAACACATCAAACAAATTATACACCATGAACATGTGGGCTCTATCCCAGGGTCTCAAGGCTGGTTCAATATATGTAAATCTATAAATGTAATTCAGTACATAATCAAATTAAAAAATAAGGACCATATGATTCTATAAATTGATGCAGAAAAAGCTTTTGTCAATATCCAGCATCCCTTCATGATCAGAACACTTAAAAAAATTGGTATAGAAGGGACATTTCTCAAACTAATAGAGGCCATCTACAGCAAACCCACAGCCAATATTGTATTGAATGGAGTTAAATTGAAATCATTTCCACTTAGATCAGGAACCAGGAAAGGTTGCCCATTATCTCCTCTGCTCTTCAACATTGTAATGGAAGTTTTAGCCATTGCAATTAGGGAAGAAAAGGTGATCAAGAGTATCCACATAGGGTCAGAAGAGATTAAACTTTCACTCTTCACAGATGATATGATTGTATATCTGGAAAACACCAGGGATTCTACTACAAAACTTTTAGAAGTGATCAAGGAATATAGCAATGTCTCAGGCTACAAAATTAACACTCATAAATCTGTAGCCTTTATACACACCAACAATAGCCAAGCCGAAAAATCAGTCAAGGACTCTATTCCTTTCACAGTAGTGCCAAAGAAGATGAGATATTTGAGAGTTTACCTAACAAAGGATGTGAAAGATCTCTATAAAGAGAACTATGAATCTCTAAGAAAAGAAATAGCTGAAAAGGTTAACAAATGGAAAAACATACCATGCTCATGGCTGAGAAGAATCAACATTGTTAAAAAATGTCCATACTACCCAAAGCAATATATAATTTTAATGCAATTCCTATTAAAGCTCCATTGTCATATTTTAAAGATCTCAAAAAAATAATACTTCATTTTATATGGAATAATAAAAAGCCCTCGAATAGCCAAGACATTACTCAGAAATTAAAAACAAAGCAGGAGGAATCATTCTACGAGACCTGAGACTGTACTATAAATTGATAGTGATCAAAACGGCATGGTACTGGTACAAAAACAGAGAGGTAGATGTTTGGAACAGAATAGAGAACCAAGAGATGAATCCAGCTACTTACCATTACTTGATCTTTGACAAGCCAATTAAAAACATTCAGTGGGAAAAAGATTCCCTATTTAACAAATGGTGCTGGGTGAACTGGCTGGCGACCTGTAAAAGACTGAAACTGGACCCACACCTCTCACCATTAACTAAGATAGACTCTTATTGGATTAAAGATTTAAACTTAAAACATGAAACTATCAAAATATTAGAAGAAAGTGCAGGGAAAACTCTTGAAGGAATCGACTTGGCTGAAAATTGTATGAGGAGGACTCCCCAGGCAATTGAAGCAGTATCAAAGATACACTACTGGGACCTGATCAAACTAAAAAGCTTCTGTACAGCTAAGAACATAGTAAGTATAGCAAACAGACAGGTCTCAGAATGGGAGAAAATATTTGCAGGTTATGCTTCCGACAAGGGTTTAATAACAAGAAAAGAACAAGTGATCCCATCTCAGGGTGGGCAAAGGACCTGAAGAGAAACTTCTCTAAAGCAGATGGGCGCACAGCCTACAGACACATGAAAAAATGCTCACCATCCTTAATCATTGGAGAAGTGCAAATCACAACCACTTTGAGATATCACCTAACTCCAGTAAGATTAGCCCACATGACAACATCCCAAAACCAGAGACGTTGACGTGGATTTGAAGAAAAGGGAACACTTCTACACTGCTGGTGGGAATGCACACTAATATGTTTCTTTTGGAAGGATGTTTGGAGAATACTTAGAGATCTAAAAATTGACCTGCCATTCAATCCTATAATTCCTTTACTAGGTATATACTCAGAAGATCAAAAATCAGATTATAACAAAGACATCTGTACCAAAATGTTCATTGCAGCCCAATTCATAATTGCTAAGTCATGGAAGAAGCCCAAGTGCCCATTGACCCACGAATGGATTAATAAATTGTGGTACATGTATACCAAGGAATATTATGCAGCCTTAAAGAAAGAATGAGACTTTACCTCTTTCATTTTTACATGGATGGATACTTCTTAGCAAAGTATCTCAAGAATGGAAAAAAAAGTATCCAATGTACTCAGACCTGCTATGAAACTAATTTATGGCTTTCATATGAAGGCTATAACCCAACTATAGCACAAGAATATGGGGAAAGGGGCAAGGGAGGGGAGAGAAGGGGTGAGGTTAGGGTGGAGGGAGGGTAATTGGTGAGGTCACACCTACAGTGCATCTTAGAAGGGTACAGGCGAACCTTACTAAATGCAGAATACAAATGTCTTCATGCAATATCTAAGAAAATGCCATGAAGGCTATGTTAATCAGTTTGATCAAAATAGTTCAGATTGTATATGAAACAAGCACATTATACCCCTTGATTGCACTATGTGCACAGCTATTATTTAATAATAAAAGCGATAAAAAATTTAAATATAAAAAAAGAAATATACTTCAACATAGTAAAGATCACATATGAGAGACATACGTCATACTCAACATCAAAAGAATTCCAAAGTAAGAATAAGGAAAAGATGAGCGCACTCACCCTTTTAAATTATTTACTTTATATGGTATAATCTAAGTATGAATGTCCATTTTTTAATACTGTCAGTTATTAAAGTATTATAGATCAAAAGGAAACTATAAACTCCATCATAATACTTTAATATCTTGAATGATACAACTATGTCTATCTTGAATTTTCAATTTTGTTCTGTTGATCTATGTATCCATTTACATATGTGTATGTGTATATATATATATATATATATATATATATACACACACACACATACACAGAGGATGCCAAAAATTTATACACATTTTAATAAAGGAAAAGCTATATTAAAATGGTAATGGTCAAATCACATTTGACTTTGCAATTACAGGAGATACAAGATAAAATATATAAGATAAACATTATTGGTATACAGGTACATTAAGTATTACAATTCAATATAATTTTTCCTTTATTAAAATGTGTGTACATTTCTTTTCCCCTTGCTTTTCTTACTATGATGTGTTAATTATTGTAGTTTTATAGCAATTATTAAAATCAGTTAGTGTATATCCTCGTATTTTGTTCTTATTTAGTTGTAAATTTTCCCCACTTGTCTGTAGCTTCCAATGCCGAACAAATTTTAAAATAAATGTCAAGATTTCTGCCCCCAAAATGTGCCTAGTAGAAATTCCCTAGGGACAAAGGGTAGAAAGCGATTGTGTTGAATTTTTTCAGGAGATTGACATCTCAACAATATTACATCTCCCAATATCTTAGCATAATACGTCATTCTATTTATTTTTATCTTTGTAAATTTCTCTCAGAATATGCTTGAATTTTTTAAAACCAGGTATGTTATGTTTTTTGACAAATGTAAATTGAGTTTTTGAGATTACATTTTATTTTTTTATTAAACATAATTGATGTTTTCACATCCATGTTAATTTCTATATCCTTCTGTATCATAGTAGTTATTATTTCTATTTGTACATTTCTTAGGATTTCCAATATAAGAAATGATGCCATCTGAAAACAGAAATGGTGTACTATTTTCTGATCTGTGAGTAGGTCTGTTATAGCCTTTATAGCTAAAACTCCCAGCACAATGGTGAATAAAATAACAAGGAATGATTGTCCTCATGATGTGGGTAGTGTTAGAAGAAATGTGATCTCCTCTTAATATGAGCTGTAATGTTAAAGAGCTAATGGATTTCATAGGAATCTACAAATTTCCTACATTTCCTAAGAAATGCTGTGGTCTCATGTGCTACTGTATGCTGTGTGTACACAGACCAATGTTTTCTTTAGCCAGCTCCCACTGTTTCAGTGGGGTCCCTGAGGTTATTGTTTACAGGCGTGTGTTTATACGTGTGTGCTTACGCTGTAGGAGCAAAGTCAATTCACACTCTGCTTACCATGCACTTACTAAATTAAGTGCTTTTGCCTTTTAATAGACAATTTTGGGAAGACTTGTAAAAAATTAAATTACAACTGTGTACATTACTGCATGTATGGGGTACAATGTGCTGATTTTATATATAATTTGGAATTCTTATGTCAAACTTGGTCTGCAGCAGTATTAAGCAGAAATTATAGGAAATTCTCTGTTCCTGCTGTTACAGAAGTACAGCATCCCCAACTATGAACATCCCACAGGAAAATGGTATATTGGTCAATGTCTATACATCATAATTGCTCAAAGTCCACAGTTCCTGGGTGGGTTTACTAATTCAAGAATTAATCCCATGGAGTCTGCCATTCCACATACACTCTTGGTGTCATATAATCAACAGGTTTTGACAAATGTGTATCCACTTATAGTGTCATACAGAATAATTTCACTGCACCTAAAATTCTCTGTGCTGAGTCTATTCATTCTGCCCTATCCCTTCCATCCTGACAATTACAAATCTTTTTACTGTCTCCAGTGTTTTACCTTTTCTAGAATGTCATGGAGTTGGAATCATACTGTATATATACATTTAAAATTGGCTTCCTTTACTTAGTGAAATGAATCTAAGTTTTCTGTGTCTTTTAATGATTTCTCCACTCTTTTCTCATTTTATTTTTTTTATTCTATTCACAAATATTTTATTTCAGTATAATTTGTAAAAAACATCACAATGTCACAGAAAGTAGTGGTTATAATAAAGTTAAATTTAAAATCATGTTGACCTTGAATAAATAAATAAGAAAATGGATGTAAATAATAATTTTTATTTACCAAAAAAAAGATTTAAAGGAGGCACACTGTTATCTGAAGTTAGGGATGTTTCCTACCTTCTTTATGCTTCTAGTGTTCTTTGCTACCATAGAAATAGAATTGATTTGTGTTTATTGATCTTCTATCCTATAGTTTTGTGGAACTTGGTTATTAATTCTGGAAGTGTTTTAGTGGAATCCTTTGGCCATCTGTATATTTTTTCCTTACTCAGTCTGTTCTTTCAGGAAAATCCAAGGATGGTACCGAAAAATGGCCCCCCAAACTGAGATGCTCCAGAGATCAAAGAAATAACCCAGACCAATCCAGCTTGGTGAGTTAGTGGAATTCATTAGAAGTTACTTAGGCAAAGCTCTCATCACTAGCTAAAATGGAAATAAAATATTCCAGGCTCTCACTCCTGGGCAGCCTCCTCCTCCTGGCTGCAGTATTTTGTTGTTTTGTTGTTTATAGAGTAGGCTAACATTACCTGCCTGTTTTTGGAGCCCTACATCTCAGAGATGTGGAGTTCTTTCTTTGCATCATTGTACATGTACAAAGATTCCCTCCATGTTTGGTGCACCGGCATGGCTCTGCCAATTGGAGAGGGGTGTTGTATGCAAGGCAAGATTACTTTTTCTGCCCTCTTCAGAGCCTCTTTCCTTGATATAATGTTAAAACCAAGTGGTATGATCACTCGCCTGATGTTTAGTTCTTCTAGAGGTGCTTGCTTGTGTGGATAGTGGTAGAAACTGGTGTTTTGAGGGAGGGAAGATTGCTGGAGGTACCTGTGTTATGTCCTGCTTACCCATTTGTCAACTCAATGGTTTATCAGTTCCTTATCATACATGGAATTCTGAAACTTACCTCATTAGAAAATGACTTAAGATGAAATGAGCCATATCAGATATTTTTTACAAAGCCCTTTCTTTTTTTAATGATTTCAGATTAATTTGAGGGTACAAACAGTTAGGTTACAATGTTTGCATTTGTCAGGTAGAGTCCCAGTTGTACCTGTGTTCCCCTCCCAGGATTGCGCCATTTACCCTCATATTGTGCTGATTAAGTGGAAGCACACCAGTTCCCCTCTCTCCTCCTCTCCACCCCCTGCCTGTTCTCCTTCCCCTCAACTTGAATTGAATAGAGTTTTATTAGTGCCTGGCATGCATTAAAACATTTACTGGCTTCATAGTAGTATTAAGTACATTGGATACTTGCTTTTCCATTCTTGTGATACTTTAGTAAGACCTATAAAAGATGGAGACTACATTTTTTGTTTTAACTTGTGTGGACTTGAAACACATTCTTCTGAACTGCAAAGCCTTTCTTTCTTCCTAAACTTTCCTTTTTTGTATTAGGATTGAATGTCTTTTCTTATTTCCCTGGTTGTCAGACTAAAACAATTTTTTTCAAATAAGTAAGTATCTTCACTATGCTATAAAAGTAACAAAATTTGTTTCATCAGTAGTCTATGGAGAAGAGTAAATTTATAAGTTTAGAACTAAATAACTTATTGGTCCAACTTTGATTACATTATCTATGGACTTATATCATCTTTCAGAATAATATTTACCAAATTTCTCCAACTCTAGTAAAGAAAAAAATTTCTTCTTTTATATTTTAAAACAAGGAAGTGAAGAAAGTGAAATATACCTATTGATTTGGAATTAAATAAGTTAATACAGGAGTTAGAAATGTGTGGGGAGAGAGATGTAAATGAGATGTAAACAATCACAACTAGATGAAGCTCTGGGCAATACTATGGTGTGGAGTTTCTTCTTTTAAAAGTTGAATAATCAGAATTCGTTTTTTATTAAGTAAACATAATATAATATTTAAAATTATAATGCTGGTTTGATGGTATTTCTAAGAAAGAAAATGCATATTTTGTAATTTAAAACCTTTTACATTTACATCACAATAAAATAATTTACTATCTGTCAAGCTATAAAATTATCCTCTTTCATAAAGGAACCTCAGTTCACATTAAAAAGCATACCATGAGTGATTTTCTTTACTTGTGTTCACATTAAATATAATTTCATTATGGAAAGCCATTATCTATTCATGGAAAATGCTCAATCTTTAAAGCTAAAAATATTTGAGTGTCCTTTCTGATAACCTTGTTAATGTGGTAAAAAACATCCAGTAATGTTAAAATGTTCTGCTTTGGGAGAACGTTTCAAAGGTATCCTTTGCGCCAAACAAATCCTTAGGGGAAATAAAAAAGTGGCATTTGATATCTTGCTTAAAAGTTTCTATTTTAATAAAGTGACATTGCTCAATATATAGAGAAGAGTATATATATTTCTATAGTTTATAAATATATAATACAAACACTATGCTATAACATAATATAATATAATATAATATTTCATATTATAGCACTCCCTTTTAAAAATATATATTTTAATAAATATACTATCAATTAGTGTACCAACACCCAGCTTGGTCAGTGGATCACAGTGTTTGTAAAACTCATATTTTCATACATTAATGACTTCAATTATTAAAGCAGAGAGTCATCAGCAAATAAACAAGATTGGTCATGTAACTACAGACTCAAATACCCTCATATGCAACTGGATTATGAAAACAAGCAGCTGTACCAATGAGATAGGCAATCAAATTGACAAAGTGTCTCTATGAATTGATGAAGTATGTACTACTTGACAAATGTAAGTAAGTGCTGAAATGGTGAAACAAGTTGATTTGGATTATCGCATTTATTCAGAGCAGACACAATTTAAATGAGATAATTATGTTTGTACATCAAGCAAATGCACGGTTTTCTAAGAAACAGCATAAAATGGATCTAAAAATGTGTGAAAAGCCGACAATTTTAAATGTAGGGTAAATTTGGGAAATAAAAAGTTGATATTTAAAAATAATTCATGGGTTAGGCAATAGATTGATTGATTTTCAAACTTTCTAATGGACTGATAAAAATGTGTAATTCTCAGTAAAGGTATAAGATAGGTCATTTTATCTCTTTTATTTTTATTTATTTATTTATTTTTTCAGTTTTTGGCTGGGGCCATGTTGGAACCCACCTACTCCTTGAACCACAGGCACCGCCTGGTTATTTCATCTTTATTATTAAATACATGTGTATTTATTATTAAATACACTATGGAAATTAGCAGCAACTAAAAATAATTTTAAAATCTCTCAAGACCTTATTTGTAACTTTATTTGATGTGTTACAAAATATACCTAAAAGGAGTTTCAACACAATAATTGCAACAGAAGTACAGTTGTCTTCAATAAAAGATTTTATTTTCAATAGCTAGTTGAATACCCATACACAAAATAAGCAAATAAAACTGCCTTCATTTATTATTTCATCTAATATTGTTTAAATGTGTGCTGTGTGTGTGTATGTATGTATACTATTTACTAGTCAATCCAGCCTCTAGAATTGCTTCCTTTTCATTTAACAAAGAATAATTACCTGTCATTATTATCTTTCACCGACTTAAATATGAAAAACTTACATTGTTACAGAATTACGGTTGATAAGAAAATAGAAAATAAAAACAAATGCGTTGTTTCTACCTTTACCTCCCGTTCATTACTTCAAGGGACCCCATGATCTAGACACACATTTCAACTCTATCTTCTGACTCATGAGGTTTTCTTCTTTCTAGTAAATATGTCACTGGTAACATTTCATAGTGCTACCAATCCCTAAAATAACATGTATATTTTTTTCATTTTTTAATGTTGCCCCACTGTGAAGTTCTTCTTTTTTTTTTTGCAGTTTTTGGCTGGGGCTGGGTTTGAACCCACCACCTCCGTCATATGGGGCTGGTATCCTTTGAGCCACAGGCATCGCCCATGTGAAGTTAGTCTCTTTTCATCCTTTTTATAGTAAATTGTTTGGAACAAAGTCATGATGCACACTGCAGAAAGGAATGTGCAGTTATTATTCCAACTCATAGAAGAAAGTCTACTGAATTCTTCAGTGCAGGAGATTTACCCAATCTCTCTGATTCATTTATTTTGTGATATACATGAAAAAGCCAGGAACACCTTGTAGGGGCAGAAAGTGAAAATGTGCTCAAAACAAAACAAATACAATTCAAATTCAAACCACCCTCTTCCAAAATTTCGGGAAACAAATGAAAAAAGATGTGCTATGAGGGCAGCTGTGCAAAAATAGTGTGGTACGTCATAAACAGGGAGGAGTCCAATTTAACTGGATGAATGAATGCTGAAAACAAGCTGGTAGGAGAAAGGAGATGGTACATATGTCTTAGCAAGCAAATAAATGCCCTCTAACAATTTTATTTGGGTTTAAAATCTGGGAAAGTTATTCAGCCTATATAAGCCTTAGACTCCTCAGAGATAAAATTGGGATGAAAATAATGTTCGCCTCATCGAATGTTTTAGGATAATTATATGAGTTAATATGCAAAATGTCCGGAATATTACACTTTCTCAATACATTAAAGTTCCCATTTATCCATCATAAAGATTACTGTGGCATGTGGAAAGATATTATTTAAGCCATTTTGGCTGAAGGGAGAACATAAATTGAACATACTTTCACTCTCAAGAGCATATTTTCCAGAGAAGATCACAAAAGTATTTGGGGAGTAGATAAAAAATAAGAAAAAGAAAACTGTTTCATGTTTCATCTTGCAGAAACTGGGAACCCTTGCTCTAATGCTTGAGAACGCTTGAGAGATTTCGAACTCCGTAACAGTGGCTCTGAGACTTGTTTGGTTGCCTAATTCAGTGAGATAATTTCAAACTAGGGTCAACATTCTCTCTCCTTAAGTGTTCCATGGAATGTAGATTCAGCTAATCATCTTCACTTTCCTTATATTTCTCATTCTTATTTTGCCACTTAGGTTCTTAACCCTTCATTTCAATAAATGACTGATTCCATGAGAAAGACTGATTGCCTTATTTTGTTGTGTTTTGTTTTTGTCCCCGTAGTTAGAGACTACCAGTCTCCCAATCAGGTGAAGTAACTCATCCCAGAATCCCATCTATAAAGTACTCCTCTGTGAAATCATTCCAAGTACAAAGCACTGAGTTCTTTAAATTTTATTATATATTGTCCAAGGTGCACAATTGCCCACACGGTAACCAATAAAAAATAGTAATTATCCGTTTGAGAACATATTGGGTAACAATGAGGACCATGGCATTCCTCTAGTTCCCACAGTTACTCAACACCTGTGGAGGCAGAGATGAGTGCATTATGAAGAGAAATTCTGTTGAAGAAACAAGGGACCTTCCAATTCTAGGAAATGACCTTGAAAAGCCTTTGGAGCTCACTTAGGGAAATTACCTATCAATGTTGCTGAAATCAGCTGGAGGATTTGAAATTCTTAAGTATGGGGGTGAGGGTATTCTAAGAACCTCAGAGACATTTGATACAAAATTCTTATCTTTCCTGGCCCAGAGGAGGTCATCTAACTTAAACTTCCTCATCAGGCCAGTAATTAATTTGACCTAGATCAAATCTTTACTGTTAATCATATTAGAGAACCAATCTGCTGGGAGCCGAGAAGCTAGAAAAGGAAGAGAAAACTTGGCAAAATTTATGTGACCCCTTGGAATAGTACAGGGTCACTATGAAAATTTTGAAGCAGACTGTGTTATGCTCTTACGATTTCACTTCCAAGAAAGTCAACAGCATTCTTTCGGAAGAATTTTCCCGTCCAAGTTTAAACCTGGCTCCTTATCGGAGTTGCTGAGAGAGCTCCCACTTGTTTCCGTCTATGAGCATTTTTTGATTTTTGTGTATCTCAAAATTTTCATAATAACTCACATATCAGGAAGGCTAAACAAAGGCCTTAGGTAATATCAGAAAGAGGAATTCCGAAGGTACTATTTCAAAGTGGTTTCATAAGAAGACATATTTTGAAGGCATGTAATTCAGAGCATGTCATATTTAACATTACAATTAATTCATATTGTACACGTTCTGTACTGACTAGTGGGCTATTCAAGGCTACCTGCCTGTGTCTGTAATATAAAAGGAGAAAAATAATTTTTTGCTGTTCCTGTAAACACTCTGTCCTTCTATGAGCTTCCTTCTTTTTTCTGTGGACAACATCAGTTCATTCTTGACCAGATGAGTGTGTTATTCCTGCTGGGGGCTGGCCACATTGTATCCTTCTCATCACAATCAAGTCTAATGAAAGACAAGAATGAGTCACTGTGTTACTTTTTATAAGGGTGGCTGCAGACACATGGAATCCACTAGAAAGGGACAATAACCGGGGCAGTATTCTTCACGTTCAGAGTACACAGCTCAACAAATGCATGCAACAACCCTAGGTATGACCAATATTACAGTCTTTCGCTGAAAGAATTTTCAGTGAAGAGGCCAGCAGGTACCAACCTTAAGTGAACAGACTGTATTTGCACTTATCCAATTATTCTCAAAGTAAGCATTGAGTCTCTTTTGTCCTTCAGTGGAGCCACTTTGGTAGCTGAAAATGGAGATGAATACCCAGAAGTCAGATGTAGGAATTCTTCCCTATCATATCAGATAGAATCATCTTTGGTTTTCCTTGTTATAACAGGAGAGTAAGAGAGAGGGTAGAGCTCAGATCCATACAGGGACCTGAAGATTGGGTGCAGGTGTTAAAGGTGTATGACCTTTAGGCTGAAGCTAATTAGAGGGGCTAACAACCACAGGCAAGAACCATCTTCAACACGCTTGTTAACTATCTATCCCTGCCACCTTACAAGACATTGAAATTGCCATGTCATTTGCACTGTGGTTTTAAAATATCTCCCTCCTTGAAGTCCCCATGACTCTTCTGAGACAAGCATATAAAGAATAAAAATGGGGGAACTCAATTCTAGAAATGCCTTTCCAAATTCTTAGTAACAGCTGACCCCCTTATTCTTGAATATTCCTCCCCTCAATCAGGAAGTTTTAAAAGATGAAAATTAGTTCCTCTCATGCAACTGCTTTTTTCCAGCCTGTCCACACACTCTCTTTGGAAAATATACTTTTGTTTTCAGTAAGTGACTTTTTCCAAAAAGATTTCATTTGCTTGGCTTACATGATACATCCTGGGGTTCTGAAATTCTTTTCCTGACATTTACCAAGAACTTAGAAAAATGTCCACTAGGAGGTCCTTAATCTCTCTCTTATACTAGGAAGTACTTAAAAACTAGACCAAGTCAGAACAAATGTTTTAAGTTATATTAATGCTCAGAGTATAAACATTATAGGGTAGATTTATTAGCCACCCTGTGGAATTTATTGTTAGAATAACATTAGTCCATGTTGCCCAACTGCGGTGATAGGCACAAATTGCTCAACATAAAATATGCAAATTAAAATTATAAAATACTATTTTTTACTATTTTATAAATAGTATCATTTCTATCATTAGAGTACAGGTTGAATATGCTGTGCTAAATCTCATAAGCGTGTACTATGTACCTTAAAAAATATAAACACCAGCTCAGCTCCTGTTTTTCAATGGTTAGAGCATCACCCACATACAGAGCATCACCCACATACAGGGGTTGGCAGGTTTAACCCGGCCACTCACCCATTTACCATCATTCTACCGACCCCTGCTTTTGTCTTAAAGGGAATATACAATATAAAAGTGTCCTTGCCTGGAAAGATTAAACATTGCTTTATTTCCCCCATGCTAGTACTCTAATAAATACGCTACTGCTTACCAGACAGGGTGCTGTGATTGTCCTATTTGGTTTGCATACAATGTGTAGGTCATGGAGTGCCAGTGCCTTGCCTCATTCTATTGCTTTTGGCTCAAGGAAGAGGAGAGAGTATTGTCCAGAACCAGATGGCCAACATTCATAACCTGGCTTGCTTTCTTACTAGCCGTATGGCTATAGAAAATTGAATTACTTTCCTTTAATTCTTCAGCTTCATTATTACAAAATTAGAATAATAATAGAATTTCTCATCATAAAGCTGTTGCAAGAATAAAATGAATTAGTAAATAAAAATCTCTGACACATAAGAGATGTTTGATAAATGTAGTCATTTTCCTCACAGGTAAGTTTTTAGAAGGTACTTCAAGTTCAAGATTATGATCATTTGAGATGAGGGAAAATAAATGTAACTCTTGAGAGCTTTCCAGAGAAGTCCTTATACCTCATCAGGCTGAGAAGGGTCTTAGAAAGGGGAGCATGTGACTGTTCCTCTTCTCTTTCATGAAGCGGTCATATAATCCAGATTTGATTAAGTCTTGCCTCTTTAAATCAGAGAGTTCTTCCTATTACCTTGTATTACTTTACAAAGCAACAGGGAGAGGACTATTGTGAACAATTAAAAATGTAACATTTTTATCTTTTAAAAATGAGCACTTAGAAAAAATAAGTTCATAATATGGAAAAATTGTCATCAGATACCACAAAATGCTAAAACCATAAATTGAAAAGAGAGATTTCTCACTCTGGAGGAGAAGCTACATATGGAAGATATATACATTTATTTTTAATCTTACATCTCTTTTAAGATTTCTTATAAAATGGAAAACTTCCATGTAATTATATTATGACATGACTGGCAAACTAAATTTTATCCAATTCTAAGAGTATTTTCATAGAAGTATACTTTTAGCTAAATATCTATCCATATCTCTGAATCAGCTTTGTTTAGAAAAAAATTTTACTATTTCCCTCTATTCTACATGTTAGTAAATAGAACTGCGGGAGGCAATTAGAGTGATGTCAATAGAACATTAAAATCCCTCTGCAAAATTTTACAGAGATCAGACACTATCACCACAGGATATGCATTGGTTTTTATTACTTCAAAACCAAACTACTTTGATTCCATGCTGCAGATTTGATGACCATGGCTGTAATTAATCTTCTAATGATTAAAAAGACATTTTTAAATGTCAAATGCATGAGAATAATAGACTCCACGGATTTTGTAAAAACCAATTTATTAAATTCATCCTTAACATCTTGGATAACTTCCAGTAGGGTAAGTGAATGAAATTCAGCAATGAAGTATTTCTTTTGAAGATAAGATTTAGACATGGAAATGCTCTGGGAGAAAACCTGTCTATTTCAACAGTGGCAGTGACTGTAAAGTGAAATATATGGAACTGTTCAAAGAGAAACTGTGAAGAATTTGGTTAAATAGGACTAAAAGAGATGAAGGACACAGATGATAACCTAAGACCTTTTTCAAACAAAAGCTGGGATTAACTCCCAGAGTTTCTTTAAATAGAAATGGTTAACATTCTTTAAAATTCACTTTTAGGTAGTGCCGTGTTGTTACACATTTTGATACAATGCTTACTTTTCATATTAATATGTAACACAAAAAATTTTTAAGAGTACTAAAAGATACATAGAGAGTAACATCAGAAGATAAAGTAGTATTTCCAAAATAATTCTAATAATTGCATGTGTGTTTCTGGAGGAATAGCTTTAATGTTTTAATAATTATTTATTAGTAACCAATAAACATAGAACCATCAAAGGCTCCCCATAAATGCGTTTTTTGTCTCAATCTTCAGCTTCGGCTCTCTTATGCCTTACACACACTTTTTGTTTTGCCATAGTTAAATATTTTAAGTTTCAAAAATTCTTACCAGGACACTTACATTGTTCATGCTTCTCCCTCCTCACCCCAAAAAATATACAGCATTCTTTTCCCTTGTTTCCTCTCTTCTAAAATACAGCTATCAAAGAGCTATTTCATTTTTTTCACATTTGACTCTAGGAAAGACTCCACTCCCTACCAGAAAAAAAATAAAAATGTTCAAATCCTTCTTTGAAATAGCACTATGTAACAGTGCAGCATTTATAAAACATTGTCGAATTGTTGTTTAAGATATCTATCTCATTCTAAACCGTGGTCATTTCTCTCCATGTTTCCAGTGGTGAGCCACGGGATTAATTGTTGAACGGATGCTGTGGTTTAGGTAAGATTTCTGTTAGAGAGTATTACACCCTGTTCATTGTAATTTCTTTAAGGATCAGATGTCAAGACCCCTTAATTTGACCAGTCTTATGTGGTTTAGAAATAATTTCAGCATATCAGAACATTGTGAGAACTATTGACTCAATTTACATCAACTTAATTTTGAGGACGTGAGTATCACATCCTGTTGGAACAATACACTGTCTACAGTAGTGCTGTTCAAGGAAACCTCGAGCAGTGATGAAGCCATTCAACATCCAAGGAGCCCAGGATGATACCCACTAGTCACATGTGACTGCTGGGCATTTGAAATTAGTGAGACTGAGGATTTAAGAGTTCTATTTCATTTTAATTAAATTACATTTAAATTTGGGTAGCCATACATCATATATTCAGCGGCCATGCATCAGAAAGCACCACTCTACAGTGAGAAGATAAATCTCAGATGTTTTCAAAGCCACACCCTTTTCTAGCTCTGCATCTTTACACGTCGCCATTACGTTAACTAAATTCACACATGGATGTTTCTGCAGCCTCATTGCTGCACCCTGAAAATTCAAAGATAATGTACATTCATGGCTCTCTAAACATTTTTAGTTTCTAAGGAGCCACTGTAATATATAATCTACCTCGAATTGTAATATTCGAGTAATAAACACTTGCCTCAACCTGTTTGCCCTTATCCAAATTGGATAGTTTGCAGAAAATTGAAAGAAGAAACCAAGAAACCAGAGCAGGCTTCACAGAGCACGAAGAAATATGAAAGATAGGTTGAAGATTTTGATGATAAAATGAAAAGTTTCAACATTTAATAGGTTACAGAAGTAGAAAATAGAAATAAAAATATAATGATAAATATTGTACGGAATACTACGCTAGAGTTTTCCAAATTCAGTTAAAAATACTTCAGATTTTTGATTATGTACATTTTCATATATTGGTTTATTCATGTTATTTCTTCTGCCCTGTGTACTTGGTAAGAATAGATATTAAGTCTGGCTTATTTACCTACTTGCTTCTACCAATTTTATAAATTTCCCATTTTCATGCCCTTTCACTTGGAATAGTTTATCCCATAGGAAGTCCTCAGTAAATATGAGATGAATGATAGATTTAATCTCTATGTCCTAAGCAATATCACAAATAAAAATAATAATAAATATACCTTAAAACATATTGATAAAATAAATAACTAAAAAAATAATAAATGTGAGGAAACAACTTAGAAATTAGAAGTCACTTACATGGTAACAAAACCATTATAATTTTCACCATTGGTTGGAGATAATAGCAGTAAAAGAAGTATCTTTCAAATGACAAGGTAAACTAACAATCAAGGGCAACAAGTTGCTTTGCTGATATTGGAAAGCCAGCATTCAGCAATCTAATTTCCTTTTTCTTTCTCAGGGGCTAATGGCTATTTTCAGAAGTCTTCTTTGTAAGTGTTTGAATACATGTATATGAGTGTATGTGTGTATTCATGCTCATCTTTGTATGTTTTAATAAATTGTGTGGGTTTTGTTTAGATAATAAAAAGACAGCAAATTTAGTAGCTGGTATTCTCAGTGAAAAGAAAGAAAACCCAAAATTGCTTAAAACTATTTTAATATTTGATTTCATTAGACTTATCTTAAGCAAATTATGGCAAGAGATAATCTGTTAGCTCCAGATGGAAGGACATGGCTCTTTGTTATATCCACATTTGTTATATCAACATTTCTTTTCAATTTATTTAGAATATTTCATAATTTAAAATGAAATAAAAACATATCTATAGTGTAAAACCTTAATTTCTGGCACTGTCATATATTCCTAAATCATGAAATGAGTATTGCATAAAAGAATTGTATGTAAATTATGAATGCCTAATTTTTATTGCATAATAATCACCACTGAATCCCTGAAAATATGACGTTATTTTAATCAATCCTTTATTCTTAATTCCAAAGCTTTCCATATACTTATTGTGACACTAGTTTTGAGTAAGTACTAATTTAAGCTCTTTAAAAAATGATCTTGAAGTGTCTGAAGTGTCATTTCTTTAAAAGGTAGCTCTTACTGGAAACGCACTTAAATCCATTTCAGATATACAGATCTATGCTATACTGAGTTTAGAAAAATAGTCATCAAGTCGACATGTTACTTCCTCATTAATTGATTTTCAACAAAGCATGCTAAATGTTTAAATATAATTTTACCCCTGTTCATAAAATGTATGCATTTTTACCTACTTGCTTCTACCAATTTTATAAATTTCCCATTTTCATCTTTTTCAAAGGAGGCCTTGCTGAAGTTCTGCTCATGAAAGATTTTATTTCAGCTCTGAGTCATATTAAAATATGAAAAAAATTTAAGTTGGCCAGAAACACATGAAATCAGCAAAGTTAAGAGAACATATTAGTATTGGGGGAATTTGAGAAAATGCTGCTTATCCAACATCACTACTGTGCCCCCCCGGAGGCAAGTTTAATTAGGCTACAATTCATATTGCAGAAAGCATTTTTGTAATTACCTTCAAATGACCAAATGATATAGAATTCTAAAAAGAGTTGCATATTCCCAGTAATGAGCCAATTTGCAACTGATGAAATTTTTTATGTGCGGCATTTCCTAGGCAAACAATATTTAAAAATGTGTTATTTCGAATATATATTCATGTAGTTGAATTTGGGGAGCATATTTCACAATATTTAGAAGTAATAAAAAGAAGTTAAAAATAAAACCTACCAATCTTTCAAAACATATTTTGCTCAAAATTAAAGATCCTATTTCTAAAATCAAGAAACTCAGATTGGGCCATAATTAGTTAACTTTCAGACTGGGCCATAATTAGTTAAGTATGGAAATTACATGCAATGAAAATCCATAGTCCTTAATCAGGAATAAAACAAAATAGAAATGCTTCATTTTCTGCCTCAAGGTGTCTTCAGTTAATTTTTCATTACCAAATTGACTCAAAATCATAGCTTCTTAATATCTCTTTCTGTTTGATACCTTTTCCAAGGGATAAGTGACATTACAATATTAAAATACTAATGCAAACTTAAGACAGCCTAAACTACAGAGAAATAAAAACAGCAAAGCTTTAGGCAGAATGTGGTATTGGTTTTTTTTTTTAATTAATCTAAAAGGTATTTGCATTCCTAGTGATAGAAACATTATTGAAAGAGAAGATTTGATTGGCTCTAAATAAACAAAGTATTTGAAACATCATGAGAAATTAAGAATGTCTAAATCAGTGTGTTTAATATTTTGAAAATAGAGTTATAAGAAAAAAATAGCAACAACTCCTAAAATCTAGAAAGTTGCAAAAGTATAATTTTGGAATGGAAACATACAGGTGTTTCAAATGTTCATAGGCTAAAAATATGTGTATAAATAATTTCATAGCCCCAAATAATTTTGTTTTATTTAAAGCACAAGAGCTGAATGAATAATAATTTCCGTTATTTTATTTATGAAATACTTATGGTAGGAATTATTTATAGATTTTATAAAACTAATTGAATTCTCACAATTGAGTAAACTATTATAATAAGCTTCATTTAACAGATGAAAAATAGATGGAATAAAGAATCTCTGGGGTGGCACCTGTGGCTCTGTGGGTAGAGCACCAGCCCTGTCTACACAGGGTGGCAGGTTTAAACCTGGCCTCAGCCAGCTAAAGCAGCAATGACAACTGTAACAACAACAAAAAAAGCTGGGCGTTGTGGTGGGTGCCTGTAGTCCCAGCTAATTGGGATGCTGAGGCAATAGAATCACTTAAGTTGGAGGTTGCTGTGAGCTGTGACAGCACAGCACTCTACCAACAGTGACAAAGTGAGACTCTGTCTCAAAAAAAAAAAAAAAGAAAAAGAAAGAAGAAACTCTGAATGATTTACCAAGGTGCACATAAGTAGCAATACTGAAGACAAACTTTGACCATAAGCAATTTACCTTCATAGCTGAGATTCTTGAAACAGTGATTTCTCTTCACACTTTGCTCCTTCAGTATATTTTATAATTTACTATGGTTCAAAACAAACATAAATATCTTAAACGTTCCCATCAATCTGTCAGTAATTACAAAAAAAAAAAAACCTAAGAGAAACCCTATAGTACTAACAGTTAGATCTATCTCTCTTTGTCTGAAAATTTAGTAGGTAGAAAACAGAACTGAAGACTGAAATAATACAATAATCATGTTTAAGAAAAAATATTCATTAATAATATGTAAGATAATTTAACTTATATTTGAGCATGAATATTAATAATTAAATAATGTATCATGAATATGTCAAGATTGTTAAATGTGAAATAAAGAGAATATATTGTTGGGAAGCAATTGTGTATGAGTTTCTCTTTTTTAGCTTATTTTATGAGAAGAGACACTTTCTGTCTTTATTCTGGATTAACTGATGATTGGAAGGTCAATAGCATTGTAGAACAGATGTGTTGTCTCCCTGCCCCCTGTGGAGCAAAGGATGGGTTTGAGTACAGCCTCAGAAAAACAAAACCACCCCTCCATAATATGGGAGGTATGATTTGCGTCCACCATATGTCATTTCGTGGACCAGAAATCATCTTATCTTTTCTGTAAGATAAATCACTGCATAAGCAGACATCGATCTTGACCCACTTCTGTGATCCCTCTTGAACTTGAGGACAAAGGGAATTGGCACACTTATGCTGCTCACACTGCCTGCTGTGCTGTGCAACGAATTCTTCTGGTCACTGACTCTAGAGCAGCTCTATCAGTGGCTCAGTGGGTAGGATGCCGGCCCATGAAAGCCTGGCAGGCTAATTATTTACCTTACCAATGGATAGAATCTCAAATCCTTCATTGTTCTTTACAAATACACTATCTAACAGGAAATCTGAAATCTAAAGCTATCCGCTAATTAATGTTTTAACAAATACAGGAGAAAAACTGACTAAAGGGATTGTTTAAAATTTTGTGTTACAAATAATTTAAAATTGTAAGGTGAGGTTGGGGTGGTGGGAGGGTAATTGATGGTGCCACACCTATGGTGCATCTTAGAAGGCTACAGGCGAACCTTACTAAATGCAGAATGCAAATGTCTTCATATAATAACTGAGAAAATTCCAGGAAGGCTATGTTAATCAGTTTGATGAAAATAGTTCAGATTGTATATGAAACCAGCACATTGTACCCCTTGATTGTACTATTGTACACAGCTATGATTTAATAATTAAGACAATAAAATAAAAAAAGTAGAAAGATTTCAAATAAACAACCTAATGATGCACCTCTCTAGGAACAAGAAGAATAAAAACAAATCAAACCCAAAATTAGTAGAAGGAAAGAAATAATAAACATCAGAGCAAAATTAAATGAAACAGAGATCAAAAATCACAAAATAACAATGTAATAAAAAAATTGAGTTTCTGAAAAAATTGACAAAATTGATAGACTGTTAGCTAGACTAAGAAAAAAAGAAAAGAGCTAAATTAATAAAATCAGTAGCAAAAAATAATACATCACAACTGATACAACAGAAATATAATAGATCATTAGAGACTATTATATACAGCTATACACTAACAAGTTGAAAAACCTAAAGGACATAAGCCAATTCCTGGACACAAAATAACCTACCTAGATTGACCACAAAGAAAGTGAAAACCTGAATATTCCAGAAAAAAGTAATGAGATTTAAATCAACAATAAAAATCTCCCAACAGAGAAAAGTCCAAGAATGGATAGCTTTACTGCTAAATTCTACCAAACTTTTTTATTTTATTTTATTTTATTTTATTTTATTTTATTTTATTTTATTTTATTTTATTTTATTTTATTTTATTTTATTTTATTTTATTTTATTTTATTTTATTTTATTTTATTTTATTTTATTGTTAC
>CAUYON010013364.1:0-16250 GCA_963573935.1 Arctocebus calabarensis
AATCTCCAACTACTATGGAGCTGGAAGAAATCATGTTACTCATGTCTATTAGAGTTTTTCTTATAAATTGAGGTGCATTCTGGTTGGGTGCATAAATATTAATAATTGAAATCTCATCATATTGAGTATTACCTTTAACAAATATAAAATGGCCATCTTTATCCTTCCTCATTTTGGTTGGTTTAAAGCCTATTGTATCTGCAAATAAGATTGCAACACCTGCTTTTTTCTGTTTCCCATTTGCCTGGAATATAGATGACCATCCCTTCACCTTGAGTCTATATTTATCTTTTAAGGTAAGGTGAGACTCTTGTATGCAGCAGATATCTGGCGTGAGTTTTTGTATCCAGTCAGCCAACCTATGCCTCTTTGGAGGACAGTTTCAACTATTCACATTAATTGAAACCAATGCTAAATCTTAAGAAAATCTAGTGGACATTTTTAATGCTTTTGTCACTGTGTCAGTTGGACTTTGATAAAAAGTTTCTTGATGAGTTTACTTTTGCGTTGGAGTATTACGCTGGTAATTCTGGAGAATAGGTCTGAGAATATCCTGGAGAGCTGGTTTAGTTATGGCAAATTTCTTCAACATGTGGATGTCATTAAAGTATTTAATTTCTCCATCATATATGAAACTCAGTTTAGCTGGATACAAGATCCTGGGTTGAAAGTTGTTTTGTTTTAGGAGATTAAAAACCAATGTCCATTCTCTTCTTGCTTGAAAGGTTAGATCAGAGAGATCTGCAGTTATTCTAATATTCTTGCCCTTTTAGGTTATAGATTTCTTGCATCTGGTTGCTTTCAACATTTTCTGTAATGAACTTAATTATGATGTGCCTGGGGGATGTTTTATTCGGGTTCAGTCGTGCTGGGGTTCTGAAACTGTCTGCTATCTGAATTTCAGAATCTCTTGGCATGTCTGGAAAATTCTCTTTCATAATCTCATAGAGAAGAGACTCTGTACCTTGTGATGCCACTTCATCGTTTTCAGGTATCCCTATAAGACGAATGTTGGTTTTCTTCAAGTTATCCCAGAGCTGTCTGAGAGAATGATCTGTTTTTGCCTTCCATTTCTCTATCTCTTTGTCGGTTTGGGAGTGTTCGATAGCTTTGTCTTCCATGTCAGAAATTCTTTCTTCTGCTTGCTCCATTCTGTTGCTGAGGGATTCTACTTTGTTTCTCAGATCTTTGAGGGCTGCAACTTCTTGTGTCAATATGTCCAAATCTCTGGTCATTTGGTCTTTGAATTCCTTGACTTCTTGAGACAATTTTTGAAATGCACCCTGAATTTCTAAATCTAAATTTTCCTCTATTTTACTGATCTTGTTTGCAATCCAAATTCTGAATTCAATTTCTGACATCTCCGCCATCTATTTATGCATAGGCTCTTCACTTGTGTCCACCGAGTTATTCCTGGGGGGGTTAACCTAGTCTGGTTGTTCATGTTTCCAGAGCTTTTCCATTGATTCTGCCCCATGATTAATTTTACACTGTTTGGCTGTATGAGTAGATAAGGACAATTTGAGCTGGGAGTTCTAGGAGTAGTGATTGACCAGTCCTTTGCTTGAAAGCTTGGACTGGTGTCTGTACCTTTTCCCTTAGAGTTTTGCCAAGGACTTGTAGAGAGCTACTGCTTGCAAAACTGGGGACCTTCTTGGTGTGGTGGGGTTAAGTGGCTCTGTCTTATTTTCAGCTAGTCTTTGTCTTACCCTAGAGAATCTGTTACTCTGGATTGAAATCTGAGCTGTGACAAAATACCAGGAGTTAAGTCACCGCACCCCCCACAGGCAACAATTGGAAAAGCCAGATAAAACCTTCCCACTACCACATACCAGGGTACCACTTTGGAAAGTCCTCGGGTGATTGGCCCAGTTGAGGAGGTCTCAATCAATTGTCCTAGTCAGCACCAATCTCAAATGGAAGAGTTAAAAAGTCTCTGGCAACAAGATAGCAGGGATCTGCTGGAAGCTCTAGTATAATTCACTCCGGTGCTCTCTGATCTCAGGAGGGCACCCCCCCCAGCAGGTAGATTAGTCTGGGAAGGTTGATGCCTCCTTCCCCACCTTGCCCCTCTGTCACACCCAGTCGGTGGTAACAGTTGTGATCCAGTGTCCTCCAAAGGGCAGATGCTCCAGAGTTTTGTGCCTGCCTGGGTCACAGTGAGGTCTGTGGCTCCACAACCAGTCCGCTACTCCCTGTCACTGTTTGGCAGGGGGAGGTGATTCCTGACAACCTGGGTACTTGATAGGGGCTGGGGCGATTCACTCAGTTCCAGCCCTGTCCCTGATTGATGTTGCTGCTGGAACAGAACACGTTTGCAGAATTTATTTCTGTCAAGGCTATTTTCCCTGATCAGACTGGGGCTGCAAATAAGTCTGACTCAGTCTGTGAGTTCTAGCCCTTTGTCTCAGCTTTCATCCCCTGAGGGCCAAGTTAGTCTGAAGGTGAGCAAAGCAGCCTCTCTGCGAGTATTCTAATCCCTGGGCTCTGTCCTGCCCGGTACTGCCTCAGGCATATCCTTCAAGTGCCTTGGTTGCCGGTCTGCTCTGCCAGTGGCCACCACCAGAGAAGCCACTGGCTTCCCCTGGCCACCCAGAGGACTGGGAGTGTCTCCTCAAAACATCCCCAGGGATGCAAGCTCTCCTGCTATTTTTCCCATAGCTGGTTGCTGTTTCGTGCCTCAGAAGATCTTCTTTCCAGCCGGGTCTCCTCTCGGCTCACTCCCCTCTCACCACTCCCAAGTCGGAAAATCAGAACAGATCAGCAACAGTCCATGCCCCATCCACACCCCTTGAGAAAATCTCCAAAAATCTGCACTCTGTGGGGGACAGGCCTCCAGACCTCAGGGTGAGAGTGAAGAGGAACACCAGGAACTTCAACTTGCAGGTAGAGAGTATATACAGTTTTATGCCTGGCGGGAGAGTACTGCTGCACCCTAGTAGGGGAAGGAGGTCTGGTTTTTAGAGGGTCTCTCCCGTGGGGTAGAGTGGGAGGACATCTGAACTCTGCTCGCTTGTTTGTATGGAGGTATAGAGTATACTGCGAACCTCTCTCATGGGGGAGGGGACTCCCATTTGCTTGGTGATGTGCTCTGTACCTTTTTGTTTGTGTCCTCGGGGTCTCAGGTCGCCCCAGCAGGGTTGATGTGTGTTCTTCAACCTTTTCTTTGGGCTCAGATCCAAACCATCAGCTTTCTTGCTGAGTTTCTGTCCTTTAACTCTCCTTCTGGATGGGAACCTCTGTGGAAAGCTGGCTACAGAGTGCCATTTTGGATCCCACAGAGGGAATATTTTTTTAAGCAACCTTTTTTTTCTTATTAGAGACAGAGTCTCACTTTGTTGCCCTCAATAGAGTGTTGTGGCATCACAGCTTAGAGCAATCTCCAGCTCTTGCGCTTAGGCTCTTGCATCAGCCTCCCTAGTAGCTGGGACTATAGGCACCCACCACAACACTCAGCTATTTTTTGTTGTTTTTGTAGTGTGGCCGAGTCTGGGTTTGAACCTGCCACCCTCAGTGTATGGGGCCAGCGCCCTACTCACTGAGCCACAGGCACCTCCAGGTGAAGGAATATTTTGACTATCAAAGTACCACTGTAGTTTATAACAATTTTGAAAACATTAGATAAGGGTTTTGAATTGTAGATAGGATCAGAAGATTTTCTAATTTGGTTTTGAACATATTTAGTGATTTGGTAAATAAATCTAACTCCAATTAGATGACAAAAGATTATTCTATGAAGACTGCATTTTTTTGAAGGAGTGCTCCCAATTTTTTAATATAAAAATTCTACAAAGAATATAATTTAAAACATATAATTATATCAATACATACTTGCAGAATGTCTTGTTATATACATGGAAGTGTCATTTTTCTGGGTAATGTGATTTGTATTTTTTATTTTTGTTTTATTTATTTGTTTGTTTGTTTGTTTTGAGACAGAGTCTCAGTCACCCTGGGGTTGAGTGCTGTGGCATCACAGCTCACAGCAATGTCAAACTCCTGGGCTCAAGTGATCCTCTTGCCTCCGCCCCCTTGAGTAGCTGGAACTATAGGTGGACACCACCATAGTGGCCTGGCCACTTTCCCTATTTTTAGTAGAGATGGGGTCTGGCTCTTGCTCAGTCTGGTCTCTAACTCCTCAGCTCAAGCAATCCACCTGCCTCTATCTCCCAGAGCACTAGTATTATAGGTGTGAACCACCACACCTGCACCCTTTTTTAATTTCAATCGATTTAGGGGTGCAAGTGTTTTTTTGTTGCATGGATATATTATACACTGATACAGCTTTGGCTTAAATGTGCAATTTTTTTTTCCAAATTCAATCCAGGGTTTATTCTTTCTGCTACATCTCACATGTTATATCTTTTGTGATTTGGGATTATGAGCTCAAGTTTGGTACAGTTTAATTTTTTTTATTAAATCATAGCTATGTACATTAGTGCAATCATGGGATACAATGTGCTGGCTTCATATACAATCTGAAATATTTTCATCAAACTTTTTAACATAGCCTTCATGGCATTTTCTTAGTTGTTGTATGAAGATGTTTGTATTCCACATTTAGTAAGTTTCATCTGTACCCTTCTAAGATGCACCTGTCGGTGTGATCCCACCAATTACCCTCCCTCTACCCATTTTTCCTCCTCCCCTCCCCTCCCATGCCCTTTTCCCCAATTCTTGTGCTATAGTTGGGTTATAGCCTTCATATGAAAGCTATAAATTAGCTTCATACTAGGGCTGAGTACATTGGATACTTTTTCTTTCATTCTTGAGATACTTTGCTAAAAAGAATATGTTACAGCTCCATCCATGTAAACATGAAAGAGGTAAAGTCTCCATCTTTCTTTAAGGCTTCATAATATTCCATGGTGTACATATACCACAATTTATTAATCCATTCATTGGTCGATGGGCACTTGGGCTTCTTCCATGACTTAGCAATTATGAATTGGGCTGCAATAAACATTCTGGTACAGATATCTTTGTTATAATGTGGTTTTTGGTCTTCTGGATATATACCTAGTAAAGGAATTATAGGATCAAAAGGCAGTTCTATTTTTAGATTTCTAAGTATTCTCCAAACATCCTTCCAAAAGGATCATATTACTGTGCATTCCCACCAGCAATGTAGAAATGTTCCCTTTTCTCCACAGCCATGCCAGCATCTCGGGTTTTGGAATTTTGTTATATGGGCTAATGTTACTGGAGTTAGATGATATCTCAAAGTAGTTTTGATTTGCATTTCTCTGATGATTAAGGGGGATGAGCATTTTTTCATGTATCTGTAGGCCATGCGCCTGTCTTCTTTGGAGAAGTTTCTCTTCAAGTCTTTTGCCCATCCTGAGATGGGATCACTTGTTCTTTTCTTGCTAATATGTTTGAGTTCTCTGTGTATTCTGGTTATTAAACCTTTGTTGCAGGCATAACCTGCAAATATTTTTGCCCATTCTGAGGGCTGTCTGCCTGCTATACTTACTGTGTTCTTGGCTGTGCAGAAGCTTTTTAGTTTGATCAGGTCCCAGTAGTGTATTTTTGATATTGCTTCAATTGCCTGGGGAGTCCTCCTCATAAAATATTCACCCAAGCTGATTCCTTCAAGAGTTTTCCCTGTACTTTCTTCTAGTATTTTTATGGTTTCATATCTTAAGTTTAAATCTTTAATCTAGTGAGAATCTATCTTAGTGGTGAAAGGTGTGGGTCCAGTTTCGGTCTTCAGCAGGTCACCAGCCAGTTCACCCAGCACCATTTGTTAAATAGGGAATCTTTTCCCCACTGAATGTTTTTAATTGGCTTGTCAAAGATCAAATAGCAGTAAGTAGCTGGGTTCATCTCTTGGTTCTCTATTCTGTTCTATACATCTACCTCTCTGTTTTTGTGCCAGTACCATGCTGTTTTGATTACTATTGATTTAGAGTAGAGTCTCAGGTCTGGTAGCATGATTCCTCCAAGTAGAAGTGTTTCATAAAACCTATATGTATTCTTACAATTTCTGTGTATTACCAGGGGGTGAAAGAAGAATTTGTGAAAAAGAAAACAGATTTCTCATTCTAAAAATGATGCAAGGTCTCAGAATCATTTAATTTGATACTTTCAAATGTTATTATCTTTAGTATCTCAAAGATGATGAAATGGGAAACACCACACATGGGTTATCAAGTGCCCATGTGTGGTGAACAAGTTTGTCATTGATCCTGTAATACTACACTTTTAAGGACCTCATCAACCTATTTAAGTCATGTTTTGTTTTTGGTAGGATTGAGAGACCTTGTCTCAATTCTGCAAGATTGTGTACATACCCACATACATGTGTGTGTCCCTACGTGTGTTCAGAATACATCTGTAATGGAATAATATTTTGACACAGTAGCCAGTGGGTTTAGACAATCTCTAAGGCATTATTTTTGTTTTTCCCACATAAAGGTGTCAATACATCAGAAAGAAGATAAAGGAAAAATACCCATTCTCAACTTTTGAAATTCAAAAGCCTGAGTCTCAGGAGGATAAGAATGAGTTAAGAGTTTGAGTGACAGATTTACATTATGACAAGGAGATCAACTCCCAAGATCCAGATACAAGACAAAGTTTCCCCATCCCAGAAGTGTAGAAATAAGAAAAGCATCAGGAAAGAAAAAGAAAAAAAAGAACACATTGTATGGGTCCTACAGGGCCTCACATCTGTATCATAGTCCAGAGAAAACCAAGGTGACACCAGCCGGATACTCCCAGAGGGCGGGGGGGAGGGGGTGTGGACCAGCACAGAAAGCAGCTGTATCTTCTTTCCAGGTAAAATCCAAGAAACAGGAGACAACAGGAAGAATGTCTTCTCTGCTCTTGAGAGAAACACAGTGAATGTGCAGAAATAGCCTCTTAGAGTTTCTCCAGCCACAGACTGTCACAGAAAGGTGGGACCACACAGAGTCACAAAGAATGAAAGAGTCAGTTGAAAGGCAAGTGGGCTAGATGAGGCCCTGTATTCTGAAAGCAGCCAACGAGCACCTGAGCTTGGCCTTTGCTGGGTTGAGCCTCAAGTGTGACTACAGCCCTGGTACAGCAGACGCCGTAGAGAGGCATTTCATGGCCAAAAAACCAGAGGCGAACAAGACATCATGGTCCATTCTAGGTTTTTCAAATAAGATGATACCTTCCCAGCAATGCTGTGGAGGAAGAAAGTACCCCAAAACTTGTAAGCATCTCCAGTCAAAATGGTGTTCAACTCTGAATTAATTAAAATAGTTTTAACCACTCTGTGAAAGCAAGTCACTCTAGGAATTCACTTTTTTAACCACAAGAAAATGATCCTTTCTGCACACATAAACTTTTGTTTATGTCATTTTAAGTGCCAAGCCTCTCAGAGACAGGGATTGTGCAAAGCAGGTAAAAATCTTACTGCAACCTACTACCTCATTAAACTAACTTAAGAGACTAACAAAAAATTCCAGTGTAGATTCAGGATTCAGCTATCTTGAGGATGTAGCTATGATCTTGTGAGATATTTAAGGTACTGAAATGAGATGGACTTTCACCCATGAAACTCTCAATTTCAGAAAATTCCAATGAGTTTAGATCTAGACGAGTTTAAAGACAAGTCTCAAATGCCCTCTGTGTCTTCCGTGAGAGTTGCACAGTCCATCATGTTTGGTAACAAGAGTACTAGTAAAGGGAAAGGCATGGAAAAAGATTTTTATTTTTTAGGAGGAAAATGTATTTTTTTAAATTTCAGATTGACAGGAAGGTACAAATGTTTAGGTTACATTGTTTCCAATTCTAAGGTTAAGTTCAAGTGGTAGCTAAGCCCTTCACCCAGGGGTTGCTGAGCACCCTCACACTGTGCACATCAGGTGAGATCCCGCCCACCGGGGGCGTGCTGACCACCCTCATACTGTGCACATCATGTGAGATCCCCCCCACTAGGGGGCGTGCTGAGCACCCTCACACTGTGCACATCAGGTGAGATCCCACCCACTAAGGAGCCTGCTGAACACCCTCACACTGTGAACATCAGGTGAGATACCGCCAATCGCCCTCCCTCCTCCCCTCTTCCCTACCCCTCACTAGACTATACTTGCATTTTTTGTTTGGTTTGGGCATGTAGTTATTTATCTATTGGTTTCATACTAGTACAGAGTACATTGGATACTTGCTTCTCCATTCTTGTGATACTTTACTGAAAAGAATATGTTTCACTCCATCTAGGTAGACACAAAAGATGTAAAGTCTCTATCTTTTCTTATTGCTATCCATGGTGTACACGTACCACAATTCATTAATCCATTCATGGGTTGATAGGCACTTGGGTTTCTTCCACATCTCAGCAGAAGAGGATTTTTAGAGATTTTATAGTGGGTTTCGAATTTCTAAGAATACAACCCTATATTAATTATAAAGGCCCTTCCAGAAGTATCTGACCCAGAATGCTAGCACTTATCAGGTAAAGTAGAGGCCAGGACGGAGAGACTGTGAGGAAAGGAGCCCACTGCATTCTGATGATCAAGATCCAGAGCAGATGCTCTTTTGAGAAGGCCACCAAGAGGGGCATGATTCTTCACTTAATTGCATTTAGAAAAATTAAATATATTCTTATAGTTAAAGTTCGTGAGAAGAACCTACAGTGGGTGGCATGAAAGCCAGGGCAGGCTCCAGGGATGCCTTCAAATCACAGGGTAACAAAGAGTGGCGCCAGGTTTTTCAGAGAAAGTGGTAGCTTTCAGAGAAAGGGGTAGTCCATGCTTTTACCCACCCCCAGCCAGATAAAAAATTTCTGAGCAAGAGGAAAATGCTACAGTTTCCGGTTGTCTGATTTTTCATCGGTATTTTGTAATTTTATACATATAGATGCTGTATGTGTTTTGTTCAATTAAAACTAGATACTAGTATGCCCAAAAAGAAAAAGAAAATGCTACAGCTTCAAAAAGAGAGTTGACCTATGTCATCTG
This sequence comes from Arctocebus calabarensis, assembly GCA_963573935.1. Classification (NCBI taxonomy): domain Eukaryota; kingdom Metazoa; phylum Chordata; class Mammalia; order Primates; family Lorisidae; genus Arctocebus; species Arctocebus calabarensis. Next base: position 8,934 of record CAUYON010013364.1, read on the forward strand.
CTGCCTTAACAGAGGGATCAGCCTACCACACCATGCCCTGCTCCACATTTCCATAATCAACTAAACTAATACATACATTAAAATAAATCTGGAGAGGTGAAATGATAAATCTAACAAGAAGAAAAATATTAAAGAATAATTGTAGCTGGGTATGGTGGCTCACACCTGTAATCCCAGCACACTGGGAGGCTGGGGCAGGTGGATCCCTTGAGCTCAGAAGTTCAAGACCATCCTGAGCACACGCAAGATCCCATCTCTACTAAAAATAGAAAAACTAGCTGGTCGTCGTGGTGGCCACTTGTAGTCCTGGCTACTTGGAAGGCAAAGCCAAGAAGATCACTTGAGCCCAGGAGTTTGAAGTTACTGGGAGCTATGATGATTCCACGGCACTCTAGCCAGGGTGACAGAGTGAGGCTCTGTCTCAAAAATAATAATAATAACATTACAGTTTTTTAAATGAATACTTTTAAATGATACATTAGAACCACAGAAAAATTATAGCATAAGAGAAATGTGCATTAATGGTAGAACATATCCAAAAAGCTTCCCAATCATTTTGTTCCTTCTCAGCTCAGCAAGTCATCAAGTGTAGCAGGTGGTAACCATCAAGACTGCTGTCATCTCAGAACACATTGATATGAAGGTGTGCTCAACAGCAAGAACAATGAAAAAGCCGGCAGTGAGCCCTCCAACTCTTGCACAGAATATTATGTCTTGGATTTTAAGCCAAATTTTTTAAAGGAGCATTGACAAACTAGAATGCCTGTGTAAGACAGCTGAACTGCATACAAGGAACTGACATGGCTTTTTAAAGAATTGTTGAGTCCATATCGAGGTGGTTAGGGCACCGGCCACATACACCAGGGATGGTGGGTTTGAACCCAGCCCAGACCTGCTAAATAAACAAGCAACAACAACAAAAATAGCTAGGTGTTATGGGGGCACCTGTAGTCCTAGCTACTAGGGAAGCAAGAGAATCGCTTAAGCCCAAGAATTTGATGTTGCTGTGAGCTGTGATATTACTGCACTCTACAGAGGGCAACAAAGGGACACTCTGGCTCAGTTTAAAAAACAAACAAACAACAACAACAAAAAAAATTTTTTTGAGTTGCAATTTCATATCAACACTGTGGCCCCAGAGCTGAGTGCAGGTGAGTATAACACCCACCATTGATTGGTTTGTGAATGTTGGTCACGAAATGATACAAAATATGTTTTACTGAAGACACAGATTATGAAGAAAAGTCAGGCCATGTTTATCTGAGGAACCCCCCAACCAATAGTTAGCACATTCACAAAACAAATGCATGAGGACCTGTCAGTATCCTGGCAATCTATCAAAATATAAGTGGCCAGTTATCTAGGCCAGAGCCAGAGCAGTTCCTGTCCTCACTGCATTGAGAAGCCTCATCAATGCTGACTGACTTAACTCCTTAGGATTTTATATCCATGTCCATATTTTATAACATGTTTGTCACAACTGGCATACACATAGTAACATTCACATTTTGATACTGAGAACACTAAACAGATAATCAGCCTCACTTCTGCATCAGAAAGATAATCAATCAATCTCAAATTGTGGAATAAGCCAGAGTTTCAGACCATTTCTAAGTCACAAGACACTATCTGATTCACCATGGATGAAAGGATTATATTTAGTAGAATTTTTAGACAGGGGGGAAAAAGTGACAGAGATCATTCTAGTCTGATGACGAGAGATTAGGAACAAAACTTAGGATGGTTTTCACAAAACTGTAAGTTGCACCAACAGATGCATTGAGAGTCAATTTGTGCCATCTGGTTTACAGACAAATTTTATGACTAATAGTCTAAGAGGAAGTTAATAAAATGGTATTTATAGTATTTATCACGGTGGAAGGAAAATTCACAGGAAGCACAGTGACATAAGCCAGCTGGTGGGCCCTTCCTTCTGCCACTGTGACTACACATGTGGTCAGCAGTGCCAGCCACACACTCTCAGTGAGACACTGTGGCATCTGTGAGTGTTTCTAATTCTCTCTGTAATTGTGCTTTACAATTGGTGTTACTTGATTAAAGAGTTTGCCCACTCCAACCTATTGTTTCAAATGGCCTCAGAGTAAACCCTCTGAAATGGGAGGCTGGGGGAGCCAAGCACGGAAGCCAATACCAACAGGTGGTCTTTAGAATTTAATGCAGAAGAAAATTCCAAAGACAGATGGCAGCCAATGGAACCAAACACAAGCCTCAAAAATGAAAGATGTGTTTCCGTCCACAAGGAAGCTTGCACTTTCTTTTAAGGAAAGTGAGTCTACAAATAACAATTAAAACATATTAAATGAAATCAAAGAAGCACATTTGAACTAACCAAATAGCAAAGAACAGAATATAAGGAGTAAAATGGGATCGTTCTGGGCAAAAGAAAGCATCGTGGGAGAGAGAACTCTGTCGGTGTTTTAACTAATTTGTATCATTTAAATTGGATTTTAGAGACTGCATATTATTAGTTGAACAGCCAATCAAGGAGAGGCAGTCTGCCAAAGAGAAAAAAGACAGTGTCTGTTCTTGGTATGAAGAAGGGGAGGGAGCATCACCCAATGCTGCAAAACGCAAAGTATCAGCCGGACAGAAGGACAAGCCTGGCAGGGAAGGTGAGGCTCCTATCAGCAGGGTCTGGCATGCTCTGTTAACAAACTTGATTTGATTCTGTGGATGTGAACAGGTCATTGAGAGGCTGAAAGCAAGATACTATACCAATAGTATCTGCCCCAGGAAGCAGGCTGGACAATGGATTGTAAGCTTGAAGCTTGCAGGAGGTGGGCCTTCCCATTTGTGTAGGGGGAAAAGACCCCAAGCAACCTCCTCAGCTATTTATTGGGAACATATGCCCCTCCCCCAAGCCCCACCCCCTTCACTGGAGTTCCACAGCTGATCAATTTCCAACTGCCAAAGTCTGATTGTTAAGGTCCAGTAACTGCCACTTTGTCTCTGCATCTCCAGTGTCCATAGATTGCTACATAGTTTGCTACACAGGTTGTTACATAGATCACTACATATGTTACATAGATTGCTACATATCCTATTACATAGGTTGCTACATATCTTATTACATAGGTTGCTATATATCCTGTTACATAGGTTGCTACAAGATACTAATAGGTCAAAGTTGCATTTTAGAAAAGGAACTGTCATAAAGCATTTGATTGAAGGAAGAATAAATCACAGATCAGGGAAAATGCTTGGCACGTGGTCAAAATTATTATCTGGGGACAGATGAGGCCTGGGTTGAGGGAAATGCAGTGATACTAAAGGAAAAGGATAAATTTAGAAGCTAACAGGATGGCAAAGTCTGTGTTACTTGATGATTTATTTTGTCTAGGTAAGAGGGAAGATGGAGTAATTGAAGACCATCCCTTGTTCTCTTGAAGGATAGAGATTGTCCCCCTACTTTAGCCAAAGGAAGAGATATAATCATAGATTTAGGATAGAGATCATGAAATTGGCTTGGAACATGGTCAGTCTCAGATATGTGGGACACATATAGGTGAAGGTATTTAGAAGCAAGTGCATGTATGTTACTCTCTGAAATCAATACAGAAAATTTCCCTCTGATAATACTTATCTATTCCAAAGCATCTTTAGGGCAATTGTATCTGAAATTTGGGGGACATTTCCATGCTTGTTTCAAATAAAATTAGTTTCAATATATGTATGCTAAGCTAATTTTCTTTTTATCATGCTTGTTTCAAATAAAATTAGTTTCCATATATGCTAAGCTAATTTTCTTTTAAACATTTTTAAATGCTAGCCAAATTGATTGTTACTTGGCAACACCATAAAGAAATCAACATGCATATAAATTTTTGAACTGCAAAAGTTTAATTTAATGGCAAATACCTTCTTTCTGGCAAAGAGCTTTAAATTGAAACAAAACTATTAATAAACAGAAAAGTGCCTTTTACTGTAGGAGTTATTTTCCTAGACTTGCTGATAAAACATTATTCAGTTCAAAAGCTCATTAGGACATTCTGAACAATAAGGTTCATCGAAGGGGAATGACTGGAAAACTGTTCTGATAAATACAAAGTGTGGGATTTTAAGGCAGTTGCTCCTTGGTTTTACTTTATGTCTTATTATTTAATTGTATTTATTTATAATCATAGACAGTTCTCATCCAAGACTGTGTGTGACATGTGAAGGGAAGGCCAGTACTAATCACCCTGGATCAATTACTGATACAACTGTTGATCTTCCTCCAGGGAGGAGATTTCAGTCACCTGTCTGTGCTGTCCTCTGAGCTCATGTCACAGTAGATGACTCTTCATGAGAATTACCTCCATCACAGATAGTATTCCTGCAGCGTTTTCTTCTTCTGTTCCTACATAATCCCTGCTGTTGTATGGGATGCTACATGCTGAGCCAACATGATTCTCTGTCACCACAACTTTAAGATGTATATAGAAGGAAATGGTGGTAGATGAACTCAATGGGCTATTTAAACACCTGATACTTTCTTCAAAGACCAGGAATGAGCTCATTTTATTCAATTGCTATATATATTGTTTTGTTTTGTTTGTTTTTGAGACAAAGTCTCGTTCACCCTGGATAGAGTGCTATGGCATCATCATAGCTCACAGCAACCTCAAACTCCTGGGCTCAAGTGATTCTCCTGCCTCAGCCTCCCAAATAGCTGGAACAACAGACTCCCATCACAACGACCAGCTATTTTTAGTAGAGACAGGGTCTCCGTCTTGCTCAGGCTGATCTCAAACTCCTGAGCTCAAGAGATCTACCTGCCTCGGCCTCCCAGAGTGCTAGGATTACAGATGCAAGCCACCATGCCCAGCCCTACATCAGTTTTTTAAACCGCATATAAATCAGTATGCAACAACTGGTACAGGTATGGAAATAGTCAAGGAAAAATATAGGAACAACTCTGAGTAACTACAGGATTTATTCCTAGCCATCTATCTAAATATAGAGATAGACATGAGCACACAAAGACACAAACACACACACAAAAATACAGATTCGTAGGCAAGCCACACCATTTATGCATTTAACTTCAAGAAAGATAACATCACCTTCTGACCTTGCTTGTTTACTGGCATCTTTTTACTTTGTTCATATCAAATTTGTCACAAAGCGCAGCCCACATCCTGTACCAAGACCTTGAATCAGAGCAGTGACATTTTAGATCATGTTAATTTACCTGTGTGATTCTGTACATCACCCTTACATCCATCTTTAAACTCAGATAACTTTTAATATTCTTTAATAGATTTGATGCAGCAGCGTTTGTGCCTCTCTTTATCATGGAGGTTGAACTCTGACCTCAGTTGAGTTTGCTGTAAATGATTTCTGGCTCCTGAGACCCAAGCAGCTATCTAAAACACCATCGGTCAACATGAGATATCCAGATCAAATCTTTAATTCACCGACATGGACTGGAATCTTGGCACTGATCTTGAGCTCATTTTTCCCTCTGTCCTTTCCCTCAGGGCTGCCATCCTGTGAAACAGATTTCCACTGTCCAGACACACTTTTCACATCATTTCATCTCTCACCTTGAAACAGGCTGAAGTATGTTTGCCTCTCACTCTTATTCAAAAAAGGGGAAATAAAGAAAATTTGTTATTCTAAAATCTTTATTAAATTTTATGAAAGACATTTTGTCCCATTAAAAAAGTCAGCTCCTTCGGAAGTTTTAAAAGCAGTATTACTCCCTCTATTTAATTCAAATTATCTAGGAAAGGCAGAATGGTTCAACTACGCTATAGAGTGTTAATGCCCTTCATCCTACCACATTGTAGGGATCTTGCTCCAACTCAGCAGGCTCTATTGCCTCCAAATTAAAACATAGGTAGCATAAAAGTTATTACATTTATTTAAGAGAAAGCACATACGCAAAGTCCCAAAGCTTCAGATGCTGGCACAGCTGTGGAGAGAAACACTTTTACACTGCTGATGGGACTGCAAACTAGTTCAGCCTGTTTAGAAAGAAGGATGGAGAAACCTCAAAGAACTCAAATTAAACCTTCCATTTGATCTTGCAATCCCATTACTAGGCATCTATCCAGGAGAAAAAAAAGTCATTTTATTATAAGGGCATTTTCACTGATTGATTATCCCAGCTCCCCCTCCAAATTGCCAAGGTGTAGAATCAACCCCAGTGCCCATCTACCCCCATGAATGGATTAACAAACTATGGTCTATGTACACCAGGGAGTACTACTCAGCCATAAAAAAGATGGAGATTTTACATCTTTTGTGTTTATCTGTGTGGAGCTGAAAAACATTCTTCTTAGTAAAGTATCAGAAGAATGGAAAAGGTAGTATCCAATATACTCAACACTAATGTGAAGCCAGTAGATGAACTAATACACACCCAACAATGAGAAAAACTCCTTCAATTCAAGTTGGGGGCAAGGGGGAGGGAAAGGCAAGGGGGGAGTATAATAACCAAGCCCCCTGTCCCTGCACCAAGCCCCCTACCCCTGCTACTAATCCCCCAACCCATAGATTTAAAGAATATAACAAACCCTTTATCCTTCAAAGGGGAAGTGTTTTGTGTCTTAGCCTCAGCCCTCACAAGGGCGGAGGAGCTAAATTCTGGAAGAAGAGATAAGCATACAGAAGGTAGGGTATAATTTAAAGAAGCCCCTGGTGCAATACCCCCTGGTGGAAAGTCCTGAGTTCCTTAGAAACTTACCCAATTCCTATGCCTGTTCCTTGTACCCCTGAACTATGTATGAACCATGAAGTAATGAACTTGTGATGTATCTTATGATTTATGAGCAAATATGTACCCCCACCCTGCGACCCTGCTTTAACTGCTATAATTAGCTTCTGTATGACGCTAGCTTGCTTTGCTGACCGTGCAAGAAAAATAGCATAAAAGAATTGCCCGCCTGGCATTCGGGGCTGCATGCCTTTGTGGTATCAGCCCCCTGCAGGTGTAATAAATTTTATCAATTATTGCATCAAATTGGGGTCCGTCTTTCTATCTCCGCAACTGAGGCCACAACATGTGATAGTGTTTCCAGGGGAGAGGAATATGTGTGTCTGCGTGGACCATGTGGGGAAGATCTGTTCTTGGGATTTTAGGCTTTAGAGATATTAATCTCTCAGGATTTCAATGTTCTCATCCTGTTGGCTGAGGCCCGGAGAGAACAAACGCAAAAGGTGACTTTGTGTCTCTCTGAGAGCTGCAACAGAATTTTCTTTTGCTGCCTTGGACATCAGAAAACACTGAAATTTCTTCAATAAATGAAGAGATGTCCCTTCTGCACAACTTCTTTTGTGAAAGATAAACCTGCTCAAGATATCAGCTCC
>CAUYON010013366.1:0-28834 GCA_963573935.1 Arctocebus calabarensis
GGGGTGGTCTTCCTCATAAAATATTCACCCAGGCTGATTCCTTCAAGAGTTTTTCCTGTACTTTCTTCTAGTATTTTTATAGTTTCATGCCTTAAGTTTAAATCTTTAATCCAGTCAGTGTCTATCTTAGTTAATGGTCAAAGGTGCAGGTCCAGTTTCAGTCTTCTACAGGTCGCCAGCCAGTTCACCCAGCACCATTTGTTAAATAGGGAGTCTTTTCCCCACTGAATGTTTTTAATTGGCTTGTCAAAGATCAAATAACAGTAAGTAGCTGCATTCATCTCTTGGTTCTTTATTCTGTTCCATACCTCTACCTCTCTGTTTTTGTGCCAGTACCATGCTGTTTTGATCACTATTTATTTATAGTACAGTCTCAGGTCTGGTAGCATAATTCCTCCTGCTTTGTTTTTATTTATGAGTAACGTGTTGGCTATTTGAGGTTTTTCCTGATTCCATATAAAACAAAGTATTATTTTTTTGAGATCTTTAAAATATGACAATGGAGCTTTAATAGGAATTGCATTAAAATTATATATTGCTTTGGGTTGTATGGAAATTTTAACAATGTTGATTCTTCCCAGCCATGAGCATGGTATGTTTTTCCATTTGTTAACATCTTCAGCTATTTTTTTTTTAAGTTTCATAGTTCTCTTTATAGAGATCTTTCACATCCTTTGTTAGGTAAACTGCCAAATATTTCATCTTCTTTGGCACTACTGTGAAAGGAATAGAGTCCTTGACCGTTTTTCGGCTTGGCTATTGTTGGTATATATCAAGGCTACAGATTTATGGGTGTTGATTTTGTAGCCTGAGACATTGCTGTATTCCTTGATCACTTATAAAAGTTTTGTAGTAGAATCTCTGGTGTTTTCCACATATACAATATCATATATTATATAATATATTAGATATGTTATAAAATATATATTATAATATATTGTCTTGAAAAAAAACATATAGGAGTAAAATTCTTGGCCATGTGGTAATTCTATGTTTACCATTTGGAAGAACTGCCAAACTTGTCGCTAAAGTGGCTTTGTCGTTTCCCCTTCCCACCGGCAGTGCAGGAGGCCTCCACATCCTTGCCAACACATAGTAGTGTCTGTCATTTCACCCTCCTAGTGGGTGTGAAGTGATATCTCCCTGTGATTTTGATTTCCATTTCCCTAATGACTAATACCGTTGTGCATCTTTTCATGTGTTTAGAGGCCATTTGAATATTTTCAGAAATAAATTTTAATGCAGTGTAGTTGATGTTGGTATGGTATTTCTAGTTAACATTGTGTGGGGATAACACATGCCCTATAAAGACATGGAAATGTTTGTGGGCAGATGAGACTGGAGTTAGAGTTCTTGTAATAAACACGTGGATGGTAGCTGAAGTCACGAAGAGGAATAAGATCTAGCAGGAAGAGAAGAGCAGAGAACCCCTGGGCCACAATTAGTGGGACAGTAAAAGAGGGAAAAGAAAAAGAAAAAAAAAAACAATCTACAAAAACCAGGAATGGATCGTCTTTGACAGCAAAATTCAGATTTGAAAGAGCTCTGTTAGAATCAGCAACCTGTTGGAGGCCTGTGGTTTCTCTCCCACAGGAAGGTCATTGCCAGCTCCAGAAACTAGATGGTAAAATATCCCCAAGTTTTTGCTATTAAAAAAAGAATTCCAGTTAGAGGACTATTGCCTAAAAGAAAAAGAAAAAAATCTGTGAAATACTTTGTAATTTAAGAATATTGAATTGCTTTCTGTTATGATTTCTTAAGCAAAAAAAAAAAAAAAAAAAATCTGACCATTGGTTCTAAATTTTGTTTGGCTCACCTCCCCATCCTCTAAAGTGGGTTCTTCCTTTTTTCCTTCACGTCCAATCTCTTGACCCCAATTCTGCTCTACTTAGAGGACTCAAAAGGAAAAATCACAAACATTGTGAATCTTTCTTTTCATGATGTTCGCCCAATTTCTTTACATCTAAGATATGTAGATCAGCTCCCATTTTCATGTTGCTTAAAATAACTCATTTAGTCTCCTTGGGCAGGTCAACACGTAGGTTTAATGCTGATCTTCCATTTGTGAGTGAGATCAAAGCCTTTCCTTGTATCTGGTGTTACTTAATCAACTCCAAATTCCTCTAGAAAAGGCCTGCAACTGCTCCTGTTTGTCACTCTTATTTCAGTTCATTTTATGCAGCTTCAAACACAAGCGACATTCAACCAGGTCCATTAATGGAAAATAAAGGTCACGGCTGAGGTGACAGTCATCACCTTTCCAGACTTCCACATGGGCCTGTGCACGCATTTGTCAGTCTCGTCAATTTTCCTCTTGATTTAGTGGAAGCAATCAGAGCAGAATGGGCACTCTCGTTTGGCTGCAAAGTGTCCTCAAAAGAATTCACCAATACCTGCCAGCTGGCTGGTTAGCTGGCTGGACCCATGACTCAGTTTACCAAAATCCATTTACAGAGGACATGACCAAATCAGCAGCATCTCAGAGATGGTCTTGGGCTGGACAGGATGGTCATTGCTGGCATCTGTCTGGACCTCAATGGGCTTCACCACAGTCCTTGTATACAGGTGCTTGTGCACTTGGTGAACTTGGCTTCCTGTAACAGTGAGGAAGAGGCACATACTTTCAAATTCAACTATCTCTGCCACTTCTTAACTGGATGATCTCAGGCTTATTAAACTCTATCAGCCTCCATGTACTCATCTGTGAAGTGAAGATAATTGAAGAGCCCGTTTCATAGGGCTGTCATGAGAATTAATGAGATATGCTATAGCGAGTTCTATACAAGAGAGAATATAAAATCTAGCTGACATTTTGTTACTTATTAACCCAATTTGTTATTTATTGACCCAACTGTCCACGTGGGAAACTCGTGAGCCTTTGTAAATATTCTCCTCTCTTCTTTATTCCTCCTTTCTGTTCCTAGTTGGCCCCTGTTCTTTCTCATGGAATCATAGAAAAGCCTTTAGAACCTAACCCCTTCTTTCCAGTCCCAGTACCAGTGGTTAATTCAGGCCCCACTGGGTCTGGGGGTTCTGCCCTACTCCCTACCCCCATCTATCTTTACCAACCTCATTGGTAAAGTTTTTCTAGAACACAGCATTGGTCATGGCCCATTGAACAGCTAACTTTCTCAATGTGAGATTACACTAGGGGGGATTTTTAAGACAATTGTAATTTTGAGAAAATGTCCCCATACTTTTGATTTTCATGAGTTTTTTTGTTCACAGAAAGTCTCATTACCTTGGTATTACTCCATCCTGTTTACATTGTTAATTTTATGTATTCTTAGAGGGTACTCACCGGAGCAGACCATGGTAATGTCTATTTGTGTTGACATTATTTTTGTTAATTTTTGCCAAGATATGTGCTTGCTTATGCATGTATTTTATTATTTTATTTTATTTTTGCCAAGATACCTGCTTCCCCATACACACATACTTTCTTATCTGCTTTTGTCCCTTGTTCCCAATTATAGGTCTCAGTTTAATTTTTTGGTTGATTCTGTGATTCTCTTGGTATAATCTAATGTTTTTCATTAATGTTATTGAAGTGTAATCATTCATTAATTTATAGCATTAGCATGGTGAATATGATTATCAACTAAACCAACCTTAAACTTTGATTTAATGAAAAAAATATTTTCATGGCACATGACAGTTATGTCACTCTTAAATGTACGAATGTTGATGTTCCTTCTATGTCCAATTTAATCCAGATTGCTTTAGCATGGTGTTCACAGTAAGTTTTGTGGATAATCCAGCTCTCTCTTTCATTGTTTCTCTAATAAAGACCTTGCTCTCTTACTGCTTTCCTGGATTTTTTCCCCTCATTGAACATCATGACATTTTCTTGTCCTATTAAAAATTATTCTAAAATGGTATTTACATAGTTGCATAATCATCTCTCATATGGATGGGCTGGAATTTCTTTAACATTCCCATATTATTGATTATTAAGACACATTTTGAATTATCTGCTATTATAAATAATATTGTAAAAAAACAGAGTTGTTCATAATTTTCTGTCTACGTTAGCAGTTTTATTTGCAATAACTTATCGGCAACCTGAAAGTATGCTTAAAATAGCTACTGATGGCCTGTAGAGCACAGGTGGATTTGACAACAGAGGGAAGCTCCAACAGGCCATGCAGGGGATGAGTGTCAATCCATGATTTCCCATCCATAGTTCTCCTTCCTCATCCCCCACCTCAGTAGCTGAGTTCCAAGGTGAACTGGAGCTTGTCATTTTACTGGTCACTCTGGAAATGACCCTAGTTTTAGAGTGGCTTAAATAACCACTACCTCTGCTGGAATTCACGATAAGGTCCACTGGATAGCACAGTACAGTGCAATGCCCAGGCTCATTTCTGCCTTTCATTTCCATTATTCTACTTTAGTGAGTCTTTTCTTTTTTTCCTTCCCTCCCTTCCTGCCTTCCTCCTTCTATCCTTTTAAGGAGTTCAGACATGAATGAGACACAGTCCCTCCATAATGAGTGACCCACATCATTTGCAGGACACAGAGTCCAGAATGCACAAACATCCATTCCTGATTGTATCGTTCATTTGACAGTGACCCCCACTGGTCCCTGTGCTTGCCTTATCCTGTTTCCCTTGCTTTGGGTAGCTACACTCTTAATACCAGCTTCTTCCTCTTTGCTTTCCTCCAAGATGTGTGAGTGTGCCCAAGTTAATATTTCTCTAAAATGCTCTGAGCTTCTAATACAGAGAACTGTTGTTATTGCCACGGTGAGTATCATTATTAATAATCCAAATAACAGTATCAGTGTTACTAGCAGCACAATACCCCCTGTGCCACTCTTCATTATTATTATACTTCTTTTTATTATTTCTCCACCATCACCCAGAGGCTGTTCAGACAATTAAAATCCAATAATAAGAACAAAGAATAATTAAAATAACACCAAGAACAATAGAAATGCAATGGCAAATACTGACAGAGCCAGGAAAACATAACCAACGGGCTAACTTCAATGTGACAGGTGCTAATAAGATCAACTAGGAATATGTGACAAAATCCTCCCCAAGAACTTGAAAATTCTCTTTCTGACCCAATGGCATTTTCGCCACTGAGGTCTCCAAAGGTGCTAGATTGTATAACACTTATTTAGCTGATCCTGCCAAAAATGTGCTTGCAAAGGTGGGGGGAAAGATGAAGAAAGGAAAACGCTTTCATTATGAGCACCACACCGAAGAATATATCCCCTCTGGCTAGATGCTGGCCAAGCTCCCAGCCACTCTTCACGGCTGTCCAGAACCCGTAGAAAGCTTTGTGCAGCTTGTGGGGGGCTCTCCACTCCATTTCTCCCACCGTCGATGCTGCTTTTTACATTTCTCCATTGGAAAAATGGACATAATGATTCTCCATCTGAAAAATGCATATGATGTTCAAATGTACAACACACAAAAGCCAAGTGAAATATCTATTTATACAAAAGACCTCTACAATAGGAAGGTGACTGTCATTTTGGTAAAGCATGCCTGTGTCAAAAATCAGGGGGCAAAAGGAAACATCTAGAACAGCTTGGCCATGGTGTTTGAGTGTGAACAAAGAACACATCTCTGAGCTTGACTGCTGATCAATGCTAAATTGTCACCTGTTTCCATGGCGCTCTGCAGCTGTGTTGGGTGCCTTGATTTTCCTTAACTCAGTTGCTCCTTCCGTCTGTCTTTCAGCGAAGATTGATGTGGTGAGGCCCCACCTGTGATGGAGAGAGCGCAGGAGTGGGAATCAGAGACGTTTCTTTTCCATCCTTTCTTGCCTTCTTTCTTCCCATCCTTGCAAGGAGTTCAGAAATGAACGAGCCACAGTCCCTCTCTATAATGAGCAACCCTCATCGTTCGTGGGAAGCAGAGTTAAGAATGTATATACTTCCCTCTGTCCCTTGGTTTCCAATCATGAGAGAAATAACCCTGAACGTTCCTGAGCCACTACTGTGGAGATAGTCTAAGCAGCATGATTTTCCATGTATCACCCCTGTCCACATCTAGGTTCTTATATTAAAAAAACAAAAAGGCACTGGGCAAGATGTGCCTCCCTACTCTGAATCTTATACTTCTTTTATTTCACAGAGAAGAAACTAAGGCCCAAGGAGGAGTCTTGTCTAAGGCCATATCCCTAATGCATGTGGGACTTCCAAATCTTCTACAACTGGTCCTAGAATCCAGTGTTACTTCCACGGTACCAAGTTACTTTGTATCCCGGATGCCATGGAAATATTACACTGGGCCTTTCCACAGTCATGCACCTGTCTGGAGGCCTATTCTGTGCCTAACATGATTCAAGAGTTCTCAGCAAATGTGGTAGATTAGGTGACTCTGAAAACTGCCTGAAACAAAGCTCTTCTCCACCTACAAAGCTCTGTGGCCTGGTAGGGAATGCAGCCAGCCCACCCACACCCCCGTGTCAAGGAGCCCAGCTGACATTGCTGCTGCCTCAAATGGAGTTCACTTTCCACTCCATCTCATTTGACGCCTGATCAGCTGGAGAGGGCTCTGAGACAGTGCTCTGTCAGCTCCAGACCTGCCAAAAACCTCTCGCTCCCCGGCAGTAAGGGAGATAAAAAGAGGGAGATGATGAGCTTAACTCAACGCTCGTAAAAATAGTGTAGAAATGTTCCTGGCCCCTCAGAGGGTGGCACCAGGGGACAGGAGAAGGGTAAGTCAGGAGAGGGCACCATCTCTGCTTGCTTCCCTCCTGGAAGGACGGCTGCCCATCTGAGTTGAGAACTCCCTGTCGTTCCGCGGCACCCCCACCTATTGTTGTGACATATGTGGGCTGCAAGACGCACCTTCTTCAGTGGAGAATTTCCATGCAGGGGGCAGAGTCATGGTAAGATTCACACAGTGGCTATTCTCAGGGAGCTTAAAATCCTGTCTTCTCCTTTCCAGACGTGGCAGGGCTGTGTGTTTATTTTAAAAGCTGCTGCTTCTGGATGTCAAGCTGTCAGGCTAATGGTGTCAAAGCGGGAAGGAAGGGACTCTCCCTGGGTTCTGGTGGTCTGGCAGCTCTCAAGGCATCCCATGTGGCATAGCTCATGTAAGGGGAGAGAGCTGGTCTTGCAAGATGAGCTTCAACTTCAATAAAGGCTGGGAGAGGAGACAGAGTGATTGGAACGAGTCCAGGGGAATTGGAAGGGCTGAGGCAGAGCTCCAGCTGTGGGGGTGGTGGGTCTCACCGCTCTGTCCTAAAAGAGTCACTCTCAGCCTGGGCCCCCAACAGCAGAGATCAAGAAGAACCTTTGTTCTGAGGTTCAGTTGACACATTTGCTCCACTCCGCTTCTCAGGAGAAGAGGAACCACTTGTGTTATTTGTTTTACTGTACGCCTATTTTTATCTGGAATAAACTGTGTTGATTTTTCAGCGTTTTCTTATTTGTTATTTCATTTGCCCTCCAGAACTCCAAAGACAGCACCAAACATCATTTTACTTCTCCCTTCCCGGTCCTGGGGGAAGATTAATAGATCTGGGTTTTATGATGTCTGCTCTCTGCTCCCCCACCCCTCCCTCCCCTCCCCTCCCCTCCCCTCACCCCTGCAAGCGTCTTCCACTTCACTCTTGATTTCTGTCCCAGGGTGAGCACCTCGAAGGGGGGTGGGGGGACGGTGGGCGGGGACCTTCCCACTCCCCTCAAACTCTATCAACAATATGAATGCCCAGCGCAAGGCTGACACCTCCGGCCCCAGGTTACCACTCTCCATGTTTTCTTTCCTTCGTCTGATTTGCTTCCTGAAGTTAAATGGTCTCTTTTTTGATATGAAAATTAATTTCTGGACAAAAAGAAATATGCCTGCACAAGGGCCAAATTTGTGTTGTCTCCCAGCACGTCTGTAATTACACTGTAGATCAAACTGACGCCTTCGTTTTCGGTGGCTTTTTCCCCCTCTCTGATGTCCCTGAATCTGCCAGGCTCGCCAGGAGCAGCAGTTTTCATTAGCAGCGGAGAAGGTGCTGGGGATGGATGGGCCGGGGGTAGCCATCACTCCCAGGTCTCACTCTGCAAATTATGTTTCTGGACAGATGCGTGCAAACCGGACAAATGCACACAGACTCCAGATTCGGGCTCCACAGCGTGTGGGTGAATGGTGGTGGGGCTGGAGTGCCTCTCATCCTGAGCATTGCACCTGTGTGGAGCCGGCACTGTGACGTTTCTGTCTTAGGTGTCAGACACGAGAGGGGTCCGACACACTTCCTGTAGTCTCCACTCACTTCCCATTACCATCCTGCCCCCCAGAAGTCTGTGTTCACCTGCTAAAAATGGTCACTGTGAATTAGCATCAAGGTATGAACCTGTGAAATAGGGCAGAACCAATGCAAAATTTTCTAGGGAAGTGGTTTTATGCTGTATTCCAGGGGTTTCCAACCTTCCTAATGCTGCGGCCCTTTAATACAGTTCCTGTGTCACGACCCACAGGGTGAGAACCGCTGCTGTATTCAACAGTGTGAATTTCAGAGGAGAACCACGGCCCCGTCTTTCCTAACTTTCACAGCCAAGTCTAGGTTGCTCATAGATAGCCCCACTCTTGTCTGTTTGGTAGAATCAGACCATACCATCTATGGCCTTCGGTGGACATCAGCTCTTTGGTAGTTACCCCTGTTACTTCCCAAAAGAGCCTATTTGATTTTCACATCTACAAGGTGAATGCAAACTACTTATTCACAAATGAGACTAGTATTCCTTCAACTTCTTCATAATGTGTTGGAGCCCAAGGATGTGTGTGTGGAGAGAGAAGTCATACTTTATACATGAGTAGTATAGTGTAGACAACCTGGGTAGTGTAGACAACTCCCATCCGATTAGCCAAAGCCCCCAAACAAAACTATATGATCTCTCAGACTCAACTAGGGGCCGAGGGCTGTTGGTTTCAATCCCTGCAGCCATCCCACTCAGGGGTCCCGAGTGGCTGTACGTCTAGTTTTCCCATCTGCCAAATGATATAACAATCCTTCCCACGGCCAAGCTCATGGTCGCATTTTTAGAGATGATTGAGATTCCAAGCCCTGATGGGAGAACATCCTTCTCTTGTTCCCACCACCATGTTTTGTGTTTGTTTATCTTAAAGAAAGTAATGTCATAAGTGAGAGCTTTGTAAAGTGTTTTGGTTTCTCCAAAACAGTTCATTTTGTCGAAGTGAAATAAGCAACAGTAACAAAAAAGCTGAGCTTGAAATCAAGCATTTTCAGATTCAAATCTCAACCTAATCACTTATGAGGGTTGCAATCAGTTACTTACACTCTTGGAAGTTGATTTTCTCAATCTGAAAAGTGGAGATAATAATGGCTACCTTGGACGGCTGTAGAAATAGTTAGCTACCATTAGTCTCAGTTCAGTTCCAACTTTGAGGAACGTTGTTTGTATCTTAGCTGTTTTGTTTCTCATTTCCACATATTGGTCTGGCTGCAGTTTGCACGCCTGCATGTCTCCTGTCCTGCTGGACGCCTGGGGAGAGCTTTGTAAGTCAGGGGCGTCCAGCCAGGGCCACAAGCTGGCACTTGTCGAGTCCTTGGAGTAGCCTATTCACTCACTTCCCGTGGAGTCATGAGCAGACAAGGCAGTGTTACAGGAGGACTCTCCTAGTTAGGACAGAAGTGTTTGCTAGGAGCAGGGTTACACTGTGCGGAAAACCCCAGATGGAAAACAGTGGCTGCCCAAGGCTGCCTGAAGCTCCGTCTTCTCTTCGCTCTTCAAATGCATGAAGGTGAAGACCCTGGAAAACCCCTGGTCGGAGGGGGCCTCACGATGGCAGGAAAACACCAGTTATGAGGAGGGAGCTAAATGCACAGTCTCTCAGACACAGGAATGAGATTATTTGACATTTTGGTTTAATGTGAAGTTCAATGGTTTGGAGCCAAGGATGGTTTGAAGCTTCTTCCTGACACTTTGTGGGCGGCTGAGGAAGATCCTTCCTGACCTTGCTCAGCCTTCTGATTTATAATACCGGGAGTAACACACCTGCAAGGGGCTGAGGAATGAGACCACAGTCTGAGCTGAGGACTTAGGCCGTCTTCAATTCTGACTCCACTTATGGGTCCTTTGAAAGGGGTTCTCATCTGGGTGCCTCAGTTTGCACACCTGTGAGGTGAGGATAGTAGCTGTCACCAGTCTCAAAGGGGTACGAAGCCCAGGCACACCTCGTGAGTACTCATGATGAATACTCACCCAATGGTTTCCTTTTTTCATTAATAAATGGCTATTGTTAACATCATTATCATATTGGTTGTACCTTATTATCCACAAAAATGGATAGTTCTTACCTCCTAACTGGAATAGCATAGGATAATAAAGTGTGTGTGTGTGTGTGTGTGTGTGTGTGTGTGTGTTTTAATGGCTCATACTAAAATCCACAGAAAACTTCCATGTTTTTCAATTGTTTTTCTTGACCCTGGGATTTCTTTCCTTGTAATCCAAGTTTCCGTCTTTCCCTCTCTCCTCCATGAAGTAAAACAGAGCTGCAGGCAGTCAATTTCGAGTCAGTGGGCTGTGAAAAGCGGTTAGAATAATAGTTTATTGACCCTAAATGTGGCAGCTGGAACTGAGGGCAGGCTGGGCTCAGGCGGGGCATTATGGTCACAATAGAAGTTTGATCATCTTTGATCATTTCCGTGACCTTTAAGAGACAAGGTGCTTTTTGGGGGGATGCCTGGCGAGCATCTCTAAACAGCCTGAGTCCAGAACAATGGCCTAAGCCAGAAGGGGCTGGGCTTGATGGGGAGGAGATACCTGGTTGACAGAAAGGTGAGGCTGGCCATGGGGACCCCTGTGTGCCCATGATGCCGCCGTTGCTGGGGATCCGAGCGTCTGAGCATGGGAAATTCCTGAGTTCCAGTGGTGACCAGTATCATTCATATTTCAAATATGTCAGGATCGCAGAAAAATATCATGTTCTTTTCGATCGTCTTTGGCAACTGGGATTTTTGCTACTAAATACTGAACTGACTTGCTTTCTTCAAACACTCTGGGTGATCATGAACTTTCTGATGAAAGCATAATTATAATGTGAAAAACATCTTTAATGTTTTGGTGTTAGAAACAATTTTTTGGCAAATGGAATTAAAAATAAGCAGAGACTAAGGAAAAAATTCAAGAGAAAGGAGAAAAAGAACGAATGAATGAAAATGGCCTACATTTTGCAAAATTTGTGAAATAAATACAGTTAAGCAAAACATAAAAATTTATAGTCAGAGACTATACAAAATCAAAATATATATTTCCTAGGTAGATTTTTGTTATAGCCTGTAGATTCTATTTCTAAACAATAACTTATTATTTTATTTTCAAGTCTCATGTTTACATTGTTTGTGTGGGATTTATTATTAGGATTTCATTTTTGATCCTATTTATACTGTGATAAAGATTAGGAAAGTGATTTTTTTTCTTTTTTTAAAAAAAGACAGCTGTTAGGACATACAACTAAAAAAGTATTTAAGATTCTTTGAGTATTTGTGATCTGAATTATGTTTTGTTTTTGTTTCTGTCTTGGGCTGGAAATAATTCACAAATAACCTATGGAAGTTATATAGAATCTATGATTTTAGGCCAGCTATTTCCAGTATTAGATAAAAGGGCACCTTTATCAATTGAAAGATATTAAGAGTCATTTCTTTTCATTTAAAACAGGGAAATTCTGGTAAACAGTCTGGTCAGCTAAAAATCAAACTACTTCTTATTGAATAACTGATGTAAATAGAATTGATTGCTGGGGGAGAAATAGAAAGAGAGACTGTGGATTCAAGGCTGAAAAGGATTGAGATGAAGGGCAAGAATGTAGAAATAAAATAATATATTATTTTTTTAGGACAGTAGTGCAGCAAACAAGTATATTAAGTGTGTATGAATGAGTAAGCATCAACTGTGTATGGAGGAGGTGTGTGAAGAGGGATCAAGTTCGATGCTAGAGCCTGGCAGATTCAACTTCACTTTTTTTGATTGCTTATGTATTTATGTGAACCATCTGAGGTCTTCAGCTTTGTTTGATTGCTCAGTTTTATTATTGAAGAAAGGAGTTCAAGAAAATCATCTCATCTTTGTTTTGTTTTTCCTTCTCATAGTGTATACCATCCTTTCAACAAAAGTTAAGACTTTGTGTTAACCTCCCAGGCTTGGATGCGCACCTCTGTCAGTTGACCACCCGAGGGATTTTTATAAACTGGTCAGCATATGGAGGTCGTCAGCATGAGGAACCAGGCCTAGTGTACTGAAACGTACATGTGCCACATGTCTGGTCTATGGGAGTTGGGTCAGTTAAGGAGGTGGTGAATGATGGTGATTCTATCAAAGGTGGTTCTACCATATAGTTAACAAAAGACTAAGTTGTTTTCTTCTTATTAACTCTTTCCTAATTGTGTGTTTCACTGATTACTATTTCAAATTTTTTTTTCAAATTTTAGAAATAATAACTGTTGGTTAGGATATGTCTATTTCCAGCATCTTATAATTATTTAAGAAACAGTTTAATAGAGATAAAGTGGGAGAACTAAATAAGATGTACAAGCTATATTGTGAGGTTTATGTTTACAAAACTTCCCTTATAAAAACAACATGTTATTTTCTAGAAACCAGATGTGGCAAGTTTCTGCAAAACAATACAAAACAAAATAAAATCAAACAAATGATGCCGTTAGAAATTTTATAGTACTCTTCCTATAAGGAGAAATTGACCATGTGGATTTTAAATGAGTTCAGGACCACAGAATGAATGAGACTTGATGGGCAGATGTGAGTTTCCACTACGAGCTTGGCCAGAATGAAGTTCTGTCGGGCAGAAAGATGTCTTATCCCACTATCCAAATAGATCTGTAAACCACTATACTTCTGCGCATTTTTCTTCCACATCTGAAGAAGAATAGACAAAAACCAATAAGCATGGGAGACCATGTGAAGTAGTGGAAGAGTCATTCTCATTTTGCGGTATTGTGTGTACCTTTCGGCACAGTACAGATAGGGTTGTAGGAATAGTCGGTCCTTTCAGGAAGAGCCGTGGTACTCAGAGCAATCACCCCGTAAGGACAGTACTCTCCCAACTGGTGTGTTCCTCCCGACACTCAGGCTGGGTGGAAACCTGTGGTCATTTCATTTTCCTTATGACATTTTCCGAATCTGCCGGCTCCTAATTGGCTCATAAGATAAAATCTACAGGAGTATTTACCCTAGCAACTTGATGTTCTGAAATTAGTCTGTATTTGAGAAGTAGATCCTCATGTCTCCTGTCTTTGGAGATAAAGAACTTTCTCTGCAACTTGAAACCTGTCTCTTACCCTGTCCTGATTTCCCTGTCTGCGAATCAGAGGTTCTTATGGAGCCATTGAGAAGATTAACTTGTTAATGTTTATAAAGTACTTTAGATATATAAAGTGCTAAATATTACTAAATTCCATATAAATAAATTGCAAGTTAGCATCTAAAGGGACTGAATAATTGACTTTATTCATATAGGCTTATAATATCTTATTATGGTAAATCTACAAAAACGTGGGGGGGTTTCCATCCAATATTTGTACAGAGATTATTATTGTTTGTAATACAGAGCATGCAAATCAACGCCTTCTTTCTACTCAAGTTAATAAAAACATAAAAGGAATGACTGTCATTAGAAGCAAACCAAGTATCCTGGGGGGAAAGTGTCTCCCAATTTCAAAAATTGCTGGTAATTCTTTCTTCGAGCAGTCAGCAGAAAACCTGTCAGAGAAGGTCAAAAGAAGACAGAAATCTATCATGGAATTGGAGATGGATTAGACAATTCTTTTTGCAGTTTGTTTTTTTTGGCTAGGACTGGGTCTGAACCCGCCACCTCCTACATATGGGGCCAGTGCCCTACTCCTTTGAGCCACAAGCGCTGCCCGACAATGTTTTTTTTCTTAAAGAAGAATTCTGTAATGGGCGGTTCCTGCGACTGAAAGGAGTAGGGTGCTGGCTCTGTATACCGGAGGTGGTGGGTTCAAACCCGGCCCTGGTCAAAAACTGCAAAAAAAAAAAAAAAAAGAATTTCATAATTGTGCTGGTCCTAGACTCTGAAACAGTTTTGGTAAACAAAAGCAAGCATCTTCTAGAGTTATTTAAAGACACACTGCATTTTGAACCCTCAAGCCCAAGTGCTTTGGGGCACAGGGATAGAATACAGAACTGATGCGACTCTCTTTAACCCCAAAGATCCTCACAGCCTCGTTCCTGTCTATCCCTCCGATGTGTGATCACACCATGGTGGGGTGTTAACACAAGCTCTTGGATCATATCTGCACCCCTGGGGACTGACTAAATGTTGGACACTCATGGGCTGCTAGCCACGTATGTGTTTATCTCCTGGGCAAACGTAGGCGCTTTGCATCCTGATGCAGAGGGGTTAGATAGATGATGATTCAGCTGAAGTCATTTCTGGTGCTTATAAAGGGATGGCATTGCTGAAACAAACCCCAGCACACAAAGGCAGGGACTTCCACTGGAGTTGCACTGACTTGCTCTCTGATTGATGGTGCTACTGCAAAACCCCTTTATGGAGTTATAGCCTTGGGTGACAAAGATTATGGCTTGGGTTACTGGGGCTGTATTTCCTAGAGCTCTCCCTCTAGGACTTGCATGGATTCCTAAAGAGAGCAGAGTCTGAATCTTGCATTGGGATTTAGAAGGCACCTTTCAGGTAGCTTAGCTCAGGACAGGTTCAAGGCTCTGCCCCTCAGTCTCCTCATCTTCCAAATGGGAAGAGTTATTCTAGCACCTGCCTGACAAGATGAGGGCAAAGTGATGGAACAACTAGGAAGGTGCTGGAAAGTTTAAAGGCCTTGCGCAAACATCATGGTATCAGAATCACTCTTTCTGCTGTGACTAGACTCTTTTCCCTGGCTTGATATTGCTTTAGGGCCTCATCTGCCTTAGTTCTCAAAGGGCCAATGACTATACCGAAAAGAATCAGAGGCCTGAGGCTGAGGTCCTGACTCATCACTTACTGATTTGCTGGAGTAGTCTTAGCCAGGTCACTTGACCTTAGAATCTCAATTTTGTTACCTATAAAATTAAAATACAAATATCTCACCCATGGTGTTTTGGTGAGGTCGGAAAAGACACCTATTTATTACAAAGCATTATGCAAATATTATAAGATTATTATAAACATTTCTTGGGGAACATTTTTGGGTCTTAGAGAATCTAACTCCCTTGCAGAAAATAAGAGAAGTTGTAGCACTTTCCACTGGCAAAAGAAGCTGCTTCTTTTTTTGTTTTAACTTAGTTCACCAAAGGCAGTATTTTAAGGAAATGAGCTCATTCTCCAATCTGCGTCCCTCCTGCTGACCTTTACAGCACCAAGGCCGATGGGAGCCTCACTACAGAATGGGGCACTGCATGGGACCCGGGGGACTTCAGACCACTAGTCTGTCCCCATTGGGAGATGCCTGTTCCTCTCTTTGGGGGTCTTCATGCTTTCCTGCCCCCCTGGATAATCAGAGGGATGAGGTAAGCATATACAGCAGAGAACAACAAAAGCAAAAAATCTTCCCTTAGAAGGTGACTTTCAGGGCTGGTGAGATTGAATTTATTTTTCTGTGGCAACTGTCGCGGACAGACATCTTTCACAGAACTGGCTGGGTACATTTCTTGCATGCTGGCGGGCTCTGGACACACGCTGCTCTTTTCCCACCCTGGAAACATGAAATATTAGCCGATGGGGAGCTGTCCATTGACTCACATGTAAGGAATGATGGAGCCAAATTGGTGTGGTGCAAGCTTTGCAGACAGGCAAGGAGGAAGCTGAAAAGAGAGAAAAGATGGGCGCCCCGAGTGCATTTTTCCTTGTGGGCCCAGGCACTAAGTTTGCCTCTCTTCATCCTCACGGTATAATTTTCCAGATCGGGGTCGGCATTAAGCATGTTGTCTATCTCCCCTTGTACAATCTGCAGTTTCAGGTTGTGCTCAGATTGATAGAACTGTGAGTATGCAGAGACATTAATAAGCCTATGCATTTAAATAACCTTTATCTTCCAAAGAGCTCAGGTTTATACATGATGGGACACTGCCTTCTTTTTTTTTTCCTGCTGCTAACACTTGGCATTTTTATAACACTTCAAATCTCAGTATCACCCTTCATGACTCTAGTGTACCATCATAAAAAAGCAACAGTAACAATGATGTCAACAAATTATTATAACAGAGTCAATGACACTGGCAAGAAAGAATCAGTAGCCTGGAGTTGAGGTCCTGAGCCATCATTTCCTGAAGGGCTGGAGTCGTCTTAGCCAAGTCATTGAATCTTAGAAATTCAATTTTGTTACCCATAAAACTGGGGTAGAACTATCAAACCTGAAGGGTTGTGTTGAGCAAAAGAATGAGGCGCCTATTTTACTCTGAAGCATTTATACAAATATGACAGGATTATTATAAACATTTATTGAAAGCCATCGCATACCTTAGGAGCAGTTTACTTTTTATATTAATATGCTGGAGGGAAACTAAGGCGGAGATGGAAAATGTATTTTTTTCTACTACAATGTACAAACTAACAACTCCCCAAATGGCCCATGTAGTGAATACGGTCCTATGAGCTACACACACACGCATTCATGGAGATGTTTGCTGAATAACAAGCACCCAAGCTCCGCACCGCTTCTGAGTTTCTCTGCAGAAACTCTTCTTCCTCCCAGAATCTGTGCCTGAGCTGGTGCCCCTGGGTCTTCTTCCCACCAGCCTCCTCGTCACTCAGACGAATGACGCTTATGGAGCTGGTCTTTCACCTCCACCCAGAGGCTGGGCACTGTGCCTCCAGGCACCACTCCCCTTCCATACCCTTGAAATCATCTTCCACGTGTGGCCACCCTGATGTATATAAAATGCAAAGTGAACCAAACGCCAAATGCCTCTGTGGGTCCTCTTGGACCATAGGGTCATCTCGGACTTTTTGTCAGGACGCAGAGGGCTTGCTTCGTGTCACCCTCCAAATATCACCCGCACCTGTGGGGCCTCTCCTCGGAACTTCCAGCAATGCCAAGAGAAATTCCTGAAAGCTCCGTGCAGTTTTTCACGTCTGCGCCACTGACATTCTGTCTTCCTTGCATGCACCCCTGTCCCTGTTTCTTCACCTGGCAAGCCTCTCATCATCCCGGGACCTCAGATGTGCCTTCACCGGGACACAGCCCATACCTCACCTCGAGTCACCGTGACTGACAAGGGCCCCCTCTGGGTGCCACCTGGGCCGCGACGGCACTCCTGCCTTCCGTGGGGACTGTAGTCTCACTGGAGGCATCTTACTTAGCAGAACACACTTGTGTTCAGGAAGTTTCAATGTTACTGCTCACACAACATTACATTTATGAACGAAGTTTGTCCAATTTGTATCAGAGCTGTGCATCACTCAGCCAGCCCTGTGAAGGGTTTATTATATGCCAGTACTATAGCAGGGTCTAGGTACCACAGGGAGGAAGGGGTTCTTGGCTGGATGTACCGCGTGGTACATAAACCGGGACACCAGTTTGCCAAGCAGCCTCCAGTGGTGCAGACAGCGCCTGAAAAGAGCGGCAGAGACGGACCCGACCAGCAGGGGTCAGTGCAGCTAAGCAGATGCCCGAGCACCGCGGACACCGAGAGGCATCAGGCCCTCTGTTTTGAATTAATGCCATTTTAAACGTTTTCTATTTATATGTGAAAATTCACATTTCTTTGCCTTTTGGGACCAGACTCGATCTATTCATTCTCCTTTAATGGCTCTGTAAACACTGTGCCTTCCCAGGCCTGCTCCCCACTCCTCGGGCCCATCTACCGCCTGCGACTCCGAGAAGGGACTCTTATTTTGATTGTGTTCGCGTCCTACGAGGAGCCATGAATGGTGCATCGGTTCAAATGACTTTCTGTTTTGAGCATGTTCCCAGGGGGCTGCCATTCTTTTAATTTATTTAATCGGATGTGCTTTTTCAGAATGGCTCTCTTCTGCAAGACAGATGGGCGGGAACCGCCTGGAGCTGCCACTCTGTTTTTCTGGGCTTCTGCGCCCTTAGAGACTTGGGGTCTCCATGAAAAGTGCACAGACACCGCGCTGGGGAGCGCCATGCGATGCAGAGCTGCTTCTCCAACCGCCTGGGGTCTTTGATACCAGGGGTGGGGGCTCCTCTTGGCTGTATCTCTGCAGCCTGCCTCCTTGTTTTATTAGAAAAAAAGGACGTAGAGGAGCGTCTGTCCTCAGCCCTCAGATCGTGGCCCTTAAATAATGAACACTCCTCAGGCACCACAAGAGACCAAAATAGACCAACAGTGGAAACAGGTGAGGGCCCTGGAAAAGGTGTAACAGATGTGGGCACCTTTGCTTCCCCGTGAGTTTGTTTTGAGTAAACTCAACATTTCAGATCATACAGTCATCAGGAGCATGGGCTTACAAACCACAAAGACCTAAATTTGAAGCCCCCAGGTTAGGCACTTTCTAAGAATGTGGTCCTGGCCCAACTAACATGTTTAAGCCACAGTTTCCTGGCATTTAATAAAGGAGTAATAGCAATATCCACCTCTAGGGTTGCTATGAAGAGCTACCAAGGTAGAGCTTGGGGAGTGCTCAGAGCTGTGTCTGGCACAGAGCCAGCTTCCCAACATGGCAAGAGGAATGCAAGTTATTATCATGAAATGTACGGAATGAATGGCTACAGGAATAGGAATCTTTTTCTTTTTGTAAATGAAAGAATTTTATGCGTTAGGTGGCAGTCCCTCTTTTGATCCCTGGGCCACTGTATTCTAGACATGTGTCCTTATCTTGTCATGGATTTACATACTGAGTCCCAAGACATTTTTTGGTCACTCTCCAAGGCAGACAGTAAATCTTAAAAATTCCTGTATTTCTCCACTTTAGTAGGGTTCTTGGCATACAGTAGTGGCTCCACAAATTGAGTCTAAAAGAAGCCTTGGGTAAGGTGTCCAGCGTCCATGTGGGCCTTGGTTTGTTTACTTAAGTTTGCCCTGACCTCAGAGGGTATGCCATTAGGCACCTGCTTACCTCACCAGAGAGAAAACATCCTCACCATTCCCATTTCTCTCTGACTCCACCCTTCTAAATCCCTATCTTGTATTTATTTGAAATACAGACATCTTTCCATTTTATTCCTGAGACTAAGTGCTGCCAACTTTGTTGCTGTTGTGCATAGATGTTGTCCAACCTGCATTTCTCTAAGTGGTGTCCAGTTAGAGACCCCAAGTCATTGCCTGAACATGCACATTGTCAAATATGTATTTGTATGGTCAGGAAAAATGTTACTTAGGCGACAAGCATCTCCCTTCTTCCTGGAGCTTGCCATACAAGCTTTCTGCCCAAGTTACCACAGGCTCCCTGGCACCTCCACTGGGGACCGGCCTCCCTATTTTGTCCCACCATCCACTTAAGTGCTCAAGCCAAGAGTCTCTGATCTTCTGTTTCCCATAGTCCTGTAGCCGAGGTCATTATTAAACTCTGTTGATTTCACCTTCAAAATTCATCTTAAATTCTTTTATTCCCACTCTTTCAACCAGGCTCCTGCCTTGATCATCTCTGTTTATGGGTCCAAAAGTTCACATTTTCACATATTGTTTCACATGGTGAGACAGATAAAATCATATGCCTCTACAAAGACTTATAAACAAATATTAACAGGGATTTTATTTGTATTAGCCATGTTTGAAAACAACCTATGTCCATCCACAGACCAATGGATAAGCAAATGTCCACCAATCTAAACAATGACTGTGGCCCAGCAATAAAAAGGAATGAACTATTGGTGCCTGAAAAAGTGTGAGTCTCATGTGATGAGGGAGAAGCCAGATCGAGTCCAGGTGGCAAAACTCTATGATTCCACTTCCATTCCTTGGAAGAAACCCATTGGCCCTGAGGATGAAGACTTCCAACACAGCAGAAGAAAGAACAATTAAATACCCCTGGATGGCTTTTTCAGCATTTTGTCTCTGCCAAGTAAAGCTGGGGGCTCAAGACATGAAGACACAGATGGACTATACCTTGATTAACAGAAGGAAAAAAATAAAAAGGATGACCAGCAAAATTCCAGTTTCTGAATATACAATAGGTAATTTTAGTATAAGTATATCCCATGCAATATTTGGGACACACTTGTATGAAGAAAAAATTCATTCATCTGAAATTCAAATTTAACTGTGCATCTTGGATTTTTATTTCCTAAACCTGGTGACTCTTTCTGCATGGCACATTATCACCAGAGTGCTGGAGTTCATATCTAGAAGGATATTCTTTGGAACATGTTTTGTAATTTATGATGCCATTCACAGAGAAAACTGGGAGCAACACCATACAGTGAAAATAATGCGGATTTTACAGTGAGTCAGACCTTGACTATAATGCCAACTTTGTCTCCAAACTCATTCTGAGGGTTTGGCCAATTATTTAACATTCCTGCAAAGTGAGCGTAATAACATCTAGCTCAAAGTGTATCTAAGGAGTGGCAATAGGAGAACCAGATATTTGTTCTTCAAATCTAGGGACCCTATGTTTCTGCAGCCACTGCCACCTTGTTTTGGCCAATGGAGATCAGTGTGTCAGCTCGCCCAGGCTATTTTGTGCTATGATGCCGGGATGGGAGGCAGAAACAGCTCTGTGTCAGCATTAGATCTGTTCCTAAAAGGGGTCCCAGGGTGTCATCTTGCTTATCACTATCAATGCCCACATGCTCACTGGCGTCAGAGAAGAGGCAGGTATCACAGTGGTGAAGGTGAGGAGGAGAAGGAATGTCATCTTCACTGTCTGCTGAGGCTTCCTGAAGAAAAGGAGCAGGGAGAGTAGGGAGGGAACTTGCCCTGCTCTGGAAAACCAGGAGGGATCTGCTTAGGTTACAGCATTGCTCAGTGGGGGATTATTTGGTCTGAGAAAGAGGAGGAAATCAGATTCAAGGGGTACAGTGAAAGCAGCCTACTTCCCTGCCTTACTTTACCTGAAAATAACACACAGACCTCAGGGCACTGGGTGAAATTTATGGCCAGTAAATTCCCAGCCATTAAAAGGAAATACTTCTTTGTCTGCTATGCAGTTGACCGCTGAGGCAGGTCATTGAAGCAGAACCAAGGGCTATGTTTTAAAAGGGGGATCTAGCAATTTTATGATCCATAAAAACTTGGCTGGCAATACAGCTTAGAGCAGGGGTGTCAAATGCCACCTTAGAGCTCTGAGCAAAGTCCAAAGCCTTCAGCAGGCACAGGCTGTCTTTGGGCCCTCTCCTCCTCCTAGCCTATAGTTCCACACATTCCTGCACCTTATCTCCTGCAAGGGGAGGGTGGGCATCTCTGGGAAAAGCTATATCTCCTTGGTGATTCCAATTTCAACATAAAAGTGCCATCCAATTTCAGCATAAAAGTACCATCCAATTTCAACATAAAAGTACCATCCAATTTCAACGTAAAAGTTCCAGCTCTTGGGACTGGAAACATCACTTACTTCCTTGGCCCCTCAGTCACAGTCCTGGTAGGAACTTAACTGCCACTGCTAATCTGTGTGTTGCCTGAGCACCTCCTCTCTACAGTCTCCACTGTTCAATTCCTGCTGTTGACGCCCTGATGCGTGAACTCTCCCTAACTGGCTGCTCAAGATGCACCTGGGCTCGCCATTTCTCTCCGTGTTTTTGCCTATTGCACCTCATCTGAATGATATTTTGAATCTCCGCTGGTGAGACAAAGATAAATTCTCCCTGATTATTGTTATTATGCTTATTGTTTTGTTTTCTTAGCAGGACGTTGTCCCTAATATATTTAAAGAAAATCAGAAGTCAACATAATCGGATTATTGCAGAAAGGAATTTAATCAGGGTAGTAGCGAGACAAAAATTAGTGAAATGTATCCAAGTTGAGGAAAGAGATCCACGACAACATGAAAATGCAGAGGACATGTTTAAAATGCCGTGGTGGAAAGCATATTCTAAGGATGAAATGGCTAAGTGAATGTAAGACTTTATGTTTAGCTAGTACATGTATTCTACTAACTTAAAATTTTGAACAGAACTCCACTGAATAGCCTATGTTTTTAAGTGGACCATATTTCAGAGAATCTCCAGATGGTCACTGGGCATTGCAAAACTCCTCTGAGAGCAAGCAACATGCAGGAAAGTCCGAAATTTTAAGTCTCTGACACAGACTGCTATAGTCTGTTTCACATTATCTTAGTGGTAGCCAAGAGTAGCTTTATTTAAATATAATATAAGCTACAAATGATACCATTTTTTTCCCTTTCTTCTTTGATCCTCTAAGCTAGCATCTATCTTTTTTCCCCCATTAGCTAGTTGTAGAAAACTCTAATGATGTAGGCTGATAATATAAGCATACTTCATTTCTGGAAATTTCTGGGAAATTGAGTGTTATTTACTTTTGAAAAAAATTGAATCATATCTCACTTTCACTGCAAATACTGTCTTTGAAGCAACATCCCCAAAGCTCTTTTAATGAAAGAGGGATGGGGAGAGAAACAAAGAGAATGAGAGACAAAGACAGAGATAAAGACAGAAAGAGGAGAGATTTAGTCTTTCTTTTGTAGGAAACCATAGTTCCCAAACTTCCTAGTTTGGTGTACTTAGGGTTTTCTGTATCATATTTCCTTAAAGAATGCACCTGCCTAGATGAGTCCTAATAAATGCAGTGACTCAGAATGTTGAGTAGATGGCTCATTTTCATTGACCAAGGGGTCCGTACTTTATAACTCCACGCGGTTCATTTTTGAGAAGTGTGGCTTAGGGTAAGCCAAAGAGAACAGGGAATGCACCCTTATAGCTATTGTTTGCATTTTATCCTTTGAAAGCCTTCACTCCCTATGATTCCTCTTAGGGATTCCAACCTTTCTAATGCTATGACCCTTTTATACCATTTCTCATGTTGTGGTATTACCCCCAACCATACAATTATTTTCATTGCTACTTCATAACTAATTTTGCTACCATTGTGAATCATAATGTAAATATCTGATATGCAGGATGGTCTTAGGCGACCCCTGCGAAAGGGTCATTCCACCCGCAGAGGGGTCGTGACCCACAGGTTGAGAACTGCTGCCTTAGACCTTTATGAGGAGTTTCATAGCTCTGCCCCCTCAGTGCTTGGGAAGGGCAGGAGAGACCAGCTTACTATTCTCACTCTTGGCGGGAATATTTATAAGCCCTCTTAAGAATTGCTTCAGGATTTTTAGGGAATGAGGAAAAAAAATTCCACTTTCATGGTTCCAAATTAAATATTCCTGGGCCTGCAAAACCAAGACTGTGGAGCAAAGATTGCCTGACGTTCTGGAACCTGAGGGCAAACAAAAAACCATATGCAATTTACACAACTTTCTACATCTTACTCAAACAAACATGGTGACACGGACATTTTCACGGGATTATCAACTTTTCTTCATCTCTTCATTTCTTTAGGTCTTTTCTCTTCCTCCTTTTCCCCAACTTATTTGTTTGGAGAACATGCTTATGTTTGTAACAACAGTTCTTGATTCCTAGAGTAGCAAATTCACCGTCAAAGGAAAGAAATTTGAAAGTGGTTAGAGAGAAGGTTGTGCTTCCGTAGGAAGGCAGTTGCCTGAAAATATTCAAGATCTTTTTTATGGCTTTAATACTTGGCTTGTTAAGATTTATTTTCATCCCTGATACCAAACTTTGTGGGGGAAGAATACCCTTTATCCAGGTCATTAATTTACCTTTCTGAGATTGATAATATAGAAAGCAAGAATCCTTGATCCCACATGGATTTATCTCTCCAGGAAAGGATCCAAATTTCATTTTCTTTTTAGTGCTTTTTTAAGGTATACTTCACAGGAGGGAGAGGGCGATTTGAGAGTGTTAATGAAAAAACTAAATAACTCTCTGAACATGAACCCATCATCTGAAAAACAGAAGCTAATTTTGAATTATTAAAGGAGGCTGGATCACAACTCACCACTGAGAAATAGAGGGAGGGAAAATGGTGTTTGGGAAGTCCAATTATTTCTGAACCAGAGACAGTCTTATTAAGTTGGGCAGAAAATTAATTAGGCTAATTAGAAAACCTCATTGGAATTCAGCAAGGAGTTATGAGAAGAAACACGACAACATTGGGTGTGTTGGGAGAGGGAGACGGTTCTGGAGGAGAGTGAAATGAGATTTTCAGGAAGCAATTGGCAGGTGGGGCCAGGCATGTTACAGCTGATCACTGGGCCACTTCAGATGGAAGCAGTAGCTTTCTTATACACTTTCAGTTCCCAGCTGTGGGTCTTCACCAAGTATTAAAAATGATGTCTGGTTTGTGTTATAAGGGGAAAAAGAGAAGAAAAAAAAACCCTAAGATTTATTCCAAGGCTTCAGTGGGATTTTATATTTATTTTGGTATTTCCGATATGCTGGTTCATCAGCATGGCGCATTGTTAAAAAGTGCTGGGTGGGTGGTTTTTTATCTTCACAGATTTATGGAGTCCTTAAAACATCTGTTCCGTTCTGATTCCCCCGCTCAGTACAAAGACGTTAGTCAGGGGAAGCTTCTCGCACTGCGTGGTTTCAACGCACTGACGTTGGCAGCCGCTAATAGAGATAACCCCGCTGAGACAATCGGTCGCCTCTGGGGGCTGGGCAGGGCCAGGGGATTCCGGCTCCAGGAAGAGGCTGGGGGGGATCAGGCCGTGCAGCGCAAAGGACTTCGAAGAGAGGCTCGGAGGGACCCCAGGAAAGTGTCAGCCAGGGGTGCTGAGGGAGCTCAGGGAACCTGTTTCTGGGGGAATCAGAGCTTACAAAGGAGACTGTGGACAATGGCAATAGAAAATGACCCCCTGTTCAGTGACCTCTTCCTTGCTGGGACTCCCAGGAGAGAAGGAACCTTTCCAGCTCCAGGGCGATCATTCTTATAGTGGTGGTTGTTTGGGGGAAAATAGGGGTAACCCAGGCAAATTTGCCAGATAGAAGAGTGGCTGAAGAGATGTTTTCTATATAGGGTGGAGGTGGAAGACAGAATTCCTGATGAAAACTTGAAAGGTAGACAATATCGGAGACCCACTGAAGGAGACAAGAGAGAGAACAGACCCAGTAGGTGCTGAGGCTCTCTCTATGTCAACACCAACACGCCTTATTCCTCAGGGCAGCTCTGCACAGCAGGTGTTGTGAGGCACATCTTACAGGTGGGGTAACTGGGATGCAGAGCATTTGCATCATCATGAAAATCATGTGGGATTCACATCCAATAAGTAGCAGAAGCTGAAAGGCAAACCCAGGGATTGCAGACTGTGTATTTCTGCTCTTCCTAATTCATATGTTTAAGCCCTCATCTTTTACATATAAATGATGGTGTTTGGAGACTGGGTCTTTGGGAGGTAATTAGGCTTAAAAATAGTCATGTGGGTGAGGCCCTCATGATGGAATTTGTGTCCTCATAAGAGAGAGAGAGAGAGAGAAAGAAATCTCCACCACACAAGTACAAAGGGAGAAGGCGGCTATCTGCAAGCCAGGAAAGGAGCCCTCACCAGAGTCTGACCACACTGGCACCATGATCTTGAACTTTGAGCTATAGGATTTGAGAAAAGTAATTTCTGCTGTTTAAGCCACACTGACTAATAAACCAGGAGTGCCTGTGTTCAGAGCCCCAGGACGTTCAGTGGCTCCACAGCATGTCCTAGGTGGTATCTGAAAAAAACTGGAACTTCTTTACTTAGGTCCCCCTGTGCCTCAATGCAGCAGTGGTAAGGAGAGCCCTTAGGGAGCTTCCGATGGTCCCAAGAGAGTGGGAATCTGACCTGCTTCCTAGCAGTCACAGACCAGGGAGGGGTCAGGGACTGACGACCACCCCCCTGTACCCCCACCCCACGCGTAGTTGGTTTGTTTTTGAATGTTCTGTTGTCCCGCTTAAATAGATGTACAAAAGAACCCTCCATTGGGTTGGTCTCGAGCCCGCATTGGGGAGAAACTGCTAAAGAAGGACTCTATCTTACCTTCCTCTGGGGCAAGGTAAAAAGGATCCTAATTACAGGATTTAAAGGTGAGTTATTGGGAAATGGGAAAAAATTATAACACAGGTTTGAGTTCTAGATATCCGTCATCATTGCAGCTCAGGGACACAGGCAGAGGGGCAGCCCGGTCTCCATGGAGGCCAGAGGCAGGTCAGTGTAGAATGTTGGAAAATGACGATGGAAGCTTGTGGGGCTGACACTGGGCAGTCTGCCCAGACTTCCCCGGGCCCAGCAGGCACGGTGGCCTCCCTGCCCTCCCTCGGCGTCAGCCTCTTCTAAGGCCATCCTTTTCCTATCATCGGCTTTGCCTGTCAAGCTGAGCCGAGTAACAAGACAGGAGTCAATTTGTTCTCCCCAATAGACTGCACCTCTGTCTATTCCCAGCCTCCCAGGTGACCCCATTATGGTAATGGACCAGGCTGGCTGCTTTCAGAACAGGCCTGATGGAGAAGTGAAAGCTTCCTTGAAATGTGAGTCATAGAGAGGCTGGCAGGCTATGGCTCTGTTCCCTGCTGGCTCTGGACAGGAGCCTTCTGCCTCCCCATTGTCACTGCCATGTGCTTATTCATGCTGCTGGCATCCTGGGAACATCCCATCCTACCATCCATTCCAACAACGAACTCGATTCTGCTGACACCCAGGGAGACAGGTGGATTCAGAGTGCAGAGCATGTTGCTGTCACTCTGGCATCACAACCCGAACTCTGCCTTTAGAGCTGGTGCCAGTTTCGTGTCCTCAGGTAACTGACCGCGCTGCTCACTCCAGACCGCCATGACCGTGACTTTGTAGGAAACTGTCGCAGCCCGGCTGCAAAACTTGGTATAAAAAAATTAGCCAGGCAGCCCGTCATCTGGATATTTGATTGAACATCACATATTCTAGTCTTTGCAAATATTTGGGTATGTTAATGTTGTGATAATTCAACCAAAGAAATGTCATGACGCAGTGATTGAGTGTTTCAATAATTTTCAAAACAGTATTATTCTCTACGCCTGGCGTGATTTCGTCCCACGCGCAGCCACTAGTCATCAAATCAATGCAGGTCGTTGAAGAGTCTCTCTATAATGCTTAGGCAAGACTAAAGCTAAATTTTGAGATAATTTAAAACACAGAGATTAAATGTATGCCACATGTGATAAGCTGTTCAGTTAAGGGGATTATATTATCCAAGTGATTTATAGCCTTAGACAAATTACTCTGTGTTCCGGGGGTGATAAAATCCGCACACATGTCTGAATCTAGAAAGGGAAGTTGAAGAGCTCTAGGCACTACAAACCCCAGGGCTCCTCCATTCCAAGATCCATGCTGCTTTGTTTCTTATCCATAGGCAAATCTTTTATTTATTTTTATTTTTTTGCATTGCTTAATGATTTCCTTTTCTGCTCCATTCTGTGAACTTTATATACAGCCGTGTCCCTGTAGTTCTGGGATAATTTATTATTTAATTATGTAACTATTACATAATTCTTCAGCTTTAGCCTTCAACGTTTCTATTGTTGTTAATGTAACTGCTATTGAGGCATGTAAGTTTTATTTATCGTTTCCATTGAGGGGCAATAATTATGTAACTCTGCAATTCTGCAACTATTATTTCTATTTGTTTAATTACATAACTATAACAGTATTAAACCTCTAAAACATTTGGTGATAGATTTATGGGGCAGATGCTAGGAGACAGCAATAATAATGATATATCAGAATAATAATAAAACAAAATAATAGTATTAATATTAATATTAATAGCCCTAATGGTAATAAGCTGCAACATTACTGCTTGCGTTTTCTTCATGCTGTATTTGATCTCTTTAATGGGTTTCTTCCCAAATTTCCGTGGTTAATTAGCTATCTAACATTTGGTACTCAGCAGTGGGTGCAGCCTCATTTCCAGACTTTACCTGGCAAAGCTGTGCTTTATAGAACACCAGATGGAACGGGTCTATTTTGTCCTTCTTTATAAGGCTCGGAGTGGGTCGATTTCTTTCTCCCTCATGCCACCTAGAGACCCTGTGTAGAGAGACAGATGTTGTAGAATCCCAAGAACCCAAGACGTGTTTGGAATGCAGGTATGAGACTGTTGATGAGCTGTTGTGGTGGAAAGAGCATGGGGTTTGGATTCCAACAGGACTGGATTGAATTCTGGCTCTGCCACTAACTAGGTGACCTTGAACAAATTACCTAACCTCCATGGACTCCAATTTCCTCTTACCTAAAATGGAGATAATTATATAATACAATAATACCTGCATTGCCAGACTATTGTGAGAATTAAATGCAATAATATGTGCAATTACTTGTGTATAATTGATGCCCACTGGCAGCTATTGTTTGGAAGCTACCAGTTGATGAGACGAATGGGGAGAACATGGCTTGAAGTTGCCCTTTTTTGTGAATCACCTTGTCCTAACCTTCTCAGCTCATGGCCAAGAGCTCCCTCCTTCACAGATGCCCAAAAGTTACTCTAAAAGTTTAAAAACTCTGTGTAGCAGACTTAACACACATCTGATGTAATCATCATAACCCCCGTAAAAGGAAGCATAATTGTTATCCTCTAGAGCAGCGGTTCTCAACCTGTGGGTCGCTATTGCTTTCTAACAATGAAAATACATTGTGGCATTGGGAAAATACATTGTGGCATTAGAACCACTGTCCTAGGGGAAGACAGAGGCGTGGAAAGTTTAGGCTCGGCGCCTGTGGCTCAATGGGCTAAGGCGCCAGCCACGTACACCTGAGGTGGTGGGTTCGAATCCAGCCCTGGGCCTGCCAAGCAACAACGACGACTGCAACCAAAAAATGGCCGGGCGTTGTGGCGGGCGCCTGTAGTCCCAGTTACTTGGGAGGCGGAGGCAGGAGACTCGCTTAAGCCCAGGAGTTGGAGGTTGCTGTGAGCTGTGATGCCATGGCTCTCTACCCAGGGCAAT
>CAUYON010013367.1:0-16590 GCA_963573935.1 Arctocebus calabarensis
TGGATTGTGTACATGTATACCATGGAATACTATGCAGCCTTAATGAAAGACTTTACCTCTTTCATGTTTACATGGATGGAGCTGCAACATATTCTTCTTAGCAAAGTATCTCAAGAATGGAAGAAAAAGTATCCAATGTACTCAGCCCTAATATGAAGCAAATTTATAGCTTTCATATGAAGGCTAAAACCCAATTATAGCATAGGAATACAGGGAAAAGGGAAAGGGAGGGGAGGGGAGGGGGAAGGATGAGTGGAAGGAGGGCAATTGGTGAGTCACACCTATGGTGCATCTTAGAAGGGTACAGGTGAATCTTACTAAATGCAGAATACCAATGTCTACATATAGTGATTAAGAAAATGCCATGAAGGCTATGTTATACAGTTCAATGAAAATATTTCAGATTGTATATGAAGTGAGCACTTTGTGCCCCATGAGTGCACTAATGTACACAATTATGATTTAATAAAAATTTTTTAAAAACCTGGAAAAAGTCAAAACTCACATTCACAAATTTATAAAATCAAGAACGAGAAGACAAACTCAAATAAGCAATATTCTTTATTATTTAATCTCCTTGAAAGTCTTATGTACACCATTGAGTAGTCATATTCACAAACTTAATTTTTATAAATTCAGCAGCAGTCTTTGGAATATGAGGACTTTAGAATAAAAAACTTCACAGAAATGCAACTATAATCCTCAGGAAGCAAGGTGGATTTCTGCTCCATTCAATCATCCAGGTCTTCATCAAGGTATCTTAAAGGCTGAACTAAAGCAATTAATAAAAAATGTTATTTTCCTCTTCATGTGCATATGAATAAAATAATGCATTATATTATATTATCCACAGACACAAACTCACTTACATTATAAATCATACCACTTTCCTGAGCAGAAAAATTAAATGAAATATTTCTCAAACTTTAGAATGCATAAGAATTACTTTTATTACATGGAACTACAGTAGGATCAAGATATAACATGTGTTTTTTTCTGTTTTTTTGTTTTGTTTTGTTTTTTTGAAGACAGATTCTCACTGTGTTGCCCTCAGTAGAGTGCTATGGCATCATAGCTCACAGCAACCTCAAACTCTTGGGTTTAAGTGATTGTCTTACCTCAGCCTCCCAAGTAACTGGGACTGCAGGTACCTGCCACAACGCCCAGCTAAAATAACATTTTTTAAACAGCACCCTCAAGTGATTCTGAAGTATTTATTCAGCAGTGATTACTCTTTTGTTTTGTTTTGTTTTTTATTATTGGGGATTCACAGAGGGTACAAAGAACCAAGTTACATTGATTCTGTTTGTTAGGTAAAATGCTCCTTAGAATTGTATACCACCCCCAAAAGGTGTGTGGCACACCATGACACCCACCCTCCCACCTCCTTTCCTGTTTCTGCTCTCCCCTTCCCCCACTCTGACCATGTACTAGGTCATTAATTGTCCTAATATCAGAATTGAGTACATAGGATTCTTGCTTCTCTGTTCTTGAGATGCTTTATAAGAAGAATGTGCTCCACCTCCATCCAAGTTAATACAAAAGATGTAAAGTCTTTATTTTTTTAATGGCTAAATGGTATTCCATGGTATACATATTCCACAGCTTGTTAATCTATCCCTGTGTTTGTGGACATTTAGGCTGTTTCCACATTTTGGTGACTGTAAAGTGAGCTGTAATAAATAGTCTAGTGCAATTGTCCTTATGGTAAAAGAATTTTTTTCCTTCTGGGTAGATGGCCAATAATGGAATTGCAGGATCAAATGGGAGGTCTGGTTTGAATTTTTTGAGGATTCTCCATACTTCCTTCCAAAAAGGTTGTATTAGTTTGTAGTCCCACCAGCAGTGTGAACCAAACAAGAAAGTACACTGGGTGAAAGAATCCCTATTCAGTAAATGGTGCTGAGATAACTGGATATTCACCTAAAAAAGACTGAAACTGGACCCACACCTTTCTCCACTCACAAAAATTGCTTCAAGATGGATAAAGGACCTAAATTTAATGCCTGAAATGATAAAAATTCTCAAAGAAAGCATGGGAAAAACACTTGAAGATTTTGGCCTGGGGAAAGACTTTATGAAGAAGACTTCTGTGGCAATTGCAACAACAATAAAAAGAAAATAATGAGACTTAATCAAACTGAAAAGTTTCTGTATAGCTAAGAAGACAACCACCAAAGCAAAAAGACAACCTACACAACAGGAAAGGATATTTGCATATTTTAAATCAGACAAAAGCTTGATAACTAGGATCTACACAGAACTCAATTTAATTAACAGGGAAAAACCTCCCAAAACAAAACAAGAATCCCTATGTTAATGGGCAAGGGAGATGAATGTAACCTTTTCTAAAAAAGACAGACAAATGGCTAAAAAACATGTGAAAAAATGCTTATAGTCCCTAATTACTAGAGCAATGCAAATCAAAATTACACTGAGTTATCATCTAACTGCAGTGAGAATGGCCCACAACACAAAATCTCAAAACTGCTGGGGTGGATGTAGAGAGAAGTGATAACTCTTTTTAAAAAAATGTAGTTTAATCATTATTTATCACATCAAAAAATATTCATATGCTTGGTATTATAAAACAAAAATTATTCATGGTCCTCCTCAGTTTACTATAGTGCTAGAAGTTTTAATGTCTCTTTATAAATCTATGCATGCATAATTTATAAGTATATGCATTATTTTTAATTATAGTTAATAACGGGATCACTTAAGTGGTGTCATATTATTATACTTTTATTAATGATTTTCCCTTTTTGAGTTGGTTACACCATAATTTTTCCAGCCACTAACCCATCAATTGGCATTCACTTTATTTCCAGTTTTTTGCCACTATTAGCAACACTGCAAAAATAATCCTTGCATTTTTTTTATATACTAATAACTTTATTTTTATGTAAGAAATTCTCAGAGGTAGAATCGTTAGGTCAAAGGAATTGTGAAGATTTTTATTATTCTTATTTTATGGAAATAGCCAGATTGCTTTCTCCAAAGGCTACCATACATTAAAATTCCAAGAACATGGCTCAGCACCCATAGCACAGTGGTTATGGTGCCAACCACATACACTGAGGCTGGTGGGTTTGAACCTGGCCCAGGCCAGCTAAAACAACAATGACAACTATAACAAAAAATGGCCAGTTGTTGTGGTGGGCACCTGTGGTCCCAGCTACTTGGGAGGCTAAAGCAAGAGAATCACTTAAGCCCAAGAGTTGGAGGTTGCTGTGAGCTGTGATGGTACAGCACTCTACTGAGGGCACTGTAGTAAGACTCTGCCTCAAAAAACAAAGAAAGTCATTGAGGAGAAAAGATGTCTGCGTGAATAGGTTTTTGGTGCTGACAAAAGTGCCTTATTCTTAAAAGTGCCATAAAGCAAGCAGTGATCTCCCATGTTTTTGGCACTAGAGACCTATTTAATGGAAGATAATTTTTCTATGGACCACGGGGTGGGTATGGGGTGGGGGATCTGACAGGAGGCAGAGCTCAGGTGATGATGCTAGCATTAGGGAATAGTTATCAATATATACAAAGCTTCACCAGTGGCTCACCTCCTGCTGTGCACCTGGTTCCTAACAGGTCACAGACCAGTTCCATTCATCAGCCCTGGGATGAAGGACCACAGTTGTAAAGGATATTTATTTGTAAGGTAGAGACATGAGTACTAGGATTTAAGGCAGAAGAGATAGGCTAACTCGACTGTTTTGTGCAAATGCAGTCAGGTTTATCAGGGTTGCCCTTGGCTTCTAAC
Source organism: Arctocebus calabarensis (assembly GCA_963573935.1). Lineage (NCBI taxonomy): Eukaryota > Metazoa > Chordata > Mammalia > Primates > Lorisidae > Arctocebus > Arctocebus calabarensis. The sequence continues at coordinate 3,758 of CAUYON010013367.1, forward strand.
TCCCAAACCTTGAAGGGAAAAGACTGCTAGTCTTTCTTTTGGTTGTACAACAAGGTTTTTTTTCTGGACTGAGTCAATCAATGCTTTGTCCCCGAAGTCAAGAATACCTTCCTGGTAAAGTACTGCCTTTTACATTTCTTTTGATATTGGACAATGGCACCCAGAACTCCAAGAGTTCAAAGCTGAAGGCATCAAAGTGATCTACTTGCCCATAAACACAATGTCTATACTCTAATTCAACCTCTTGATCAGAGGGTCATAAAAATCTTGAAGGCTCATTATGTGCAGTACTCAATGGAAAGTAGTGTCAGAGCTGTGAAGGATAGGCAGAACATCATGAAGGTATGAAAGTATTACACCACTGAAGAAACTTTTGTCAAAGAAAAAGCTGTGAAGGCCATCAAGCCTAAAACAATAAAATTTATGCTGGAGAAAATCGTGTCTAGATGTTGTGCATAACTTCATAGAATTTACAACAGAGCTAATCAAGGAAATCATGAAAGACATTGTGGGTGGTGCCTGTGGCTCAGTGAGTGGGGCACTGGCCCCATATACCAAGGGTGGCGGGTTCAGGCCTGCCAAATCCAGCCCTGGCCAAACTACAACAAAAAAATAGCCAGCTTGATATCAAGCTCTTGGGCTCAAGCAATCCTCCCATCTTGGCTTTCCAAAGTGCTGTGATTATAGGCTTGAGCTGCTATGCCAGGCCATGATTTTCTTTTTCTTTCTTTTTTTTTTTGAGACAGGGGCTATTGCCCAGGCTAGAGTGCCTTGGTGTCAGCCTAGCTCACAGGAAACTCAGACTCCTACATTCAAGTGATCCTCCTGCCTCAGACTCCGGAGTAGGTCGGGGTACAGGCATCCACCATGGCAACCAGCTAATTTTTCTATTTTTAGTAGAGATGGGGTCTCATTTTTGGTCAGGCTGGTCTGGAACTCCTGAGCTCAAGTGTTTCTCGTGCCTCGGCCTCCCAGAGTGTTAAGATTACTGATGTGAGCCACCATGGCTGGCTAGTCAGTTGATTTTTTTTTTTTTTTTTTTTATTTAGAATCTTACTTTAGGCCCTTGGTAGAGTTCCATGGCCTCATAGCTCATAGTAACTTCAAACTCTTGGGCTCAAGCAATTCTCTTGCCTCAGCCTCCCAAGTAGTTGGGACTATAGGTACCCACCACAATACCCAGCTATTATTTTTAGACATGGGGTCTCTCTTTTGTTCAGGCTGGTCTCAAACCTGTGAACTCAGGCAATCTATCTGCCTCAGCCTTCCAGAGTGCTAGGATTACAGGCGTGAGCCACCATGCCTGGCCTTTCAGTCAAATGATATTTTGACAAGAGTGCCAAGATATTTTACTGGAGGAAAGGATAGTCTCTAATAAATGTTTCTGGGACAACTAGACATGTACATGCAAAAGAATGAACTTGCACCCCTTCCTCACACCACATGCAAACATTAACTCGAAGACCACATATAAGACCAAAATGTAGGCTCAGTGCCTATAGCTTAAGCGGCTAAAGCACTGGCCACATACACTGGAGCTGGAGGGTTCAAGTCCAGCCCGGGCCTGTGAAACAACAATGACATCTACAACCAAAAAATAGCTGGGCATTGTGGTGGGTGCCCGTAATCCCAGCTACTTAGGAGACTAAGGCAAGAGAATTGCTTAAGCCCAAAAGTTGGAGGTTGCTGTGAGCTATGACGCTATAGCACTCTACCGAGGACTACAGCTTCAGACTCTGTCTCAAAAAAAAAAAAAAAAAAAAAAGACTGGGCAGTGCCTATGGCTCAAGGAGTAGGATGCCGGCACCATATACTGGGGGTGGTGGGTTCAAGCCTAGCCCCGGCCAAAACTGCAAAAACAAAAAAAAAGGACCAAAATATAAGAGCTAAAACTATACAACTCTTAGAAGAAAATATAAATGTAACCTTGAGACATTGGATTAGGCAACAATTTCTTAGATATGACATTTGAAGCATAAGCAACAAAAGAAAAAAATAGGTAAATTAGATTTTATCAAAAATGAAAACTTTTATATTTCAAAGGATACCATCAAAAAGGCAAAAAGTCAAACCATAGAGGAGGAAACTTCTTTTTTTTTTTGAGACAGAGTCTCAAGCTATCGCCGTGGGTAGAGTGCCATGGCATCACACAGCTCACAGCAACCTCCAACTCCTGGGCCTAGGTGATTCTCTTACCTCAGCCTCCCGAGTAGCTGGGACCACAGCACCCGGCTATTTTTTTGTTGCAGTTTGGCTGGGGTCGGGTTTGAACCTGCCACCCTCGGTATACAGGGCCGGCGCCCTACCCACTGAGCCACAGGCACCGCCCCACTTTTTTTTTTGAGACAGTCTCAAGCTGTCACCCTGGGTAGAGTGCCTTGGCGTCATAGCTCACAGCAACCTCCAACTCTTGGGCTCAAGCAATCCTCTTGCCTCAGTTTTTCTATTTTTAGTAGAGACAGGGTCTAACTTTTGCTCAGGCTGGTGTGGAACTAGTGAGCTCAAGCAATCCACTTGCCTCAGCCTCCCAGAGTGCTAGGAATACAGGTGTGAGCCACCACACCCAGCCTAAATTACTCTTAAATCACAACAAGAAAAAAAAAACCCAACTGAAAGATGGTCAAAGGGTCTGAATAGGCAGTCCTTCAAAGAAGATATATAAATGGTTGATAAGCATGTGCAAATCAAAATCAATCATTAGGGAAATGCAAATCACAACGAAATACTATACCACTTCCCACTCACTAGAATGGCTATAATCAAAAAGATGACAGTAAGTATTGATGAGGGTGAAGAGAAATTAGAACCATTGCACACTGCTGGTAGGAATGTCAAATGGTGCAGCCAGTTTGGAAAACAGTATGGTAATTTCTCTTAAGGTTTAGAGGAAGGTTAAGGTTATTGACCCCTCAATGTACTCTTTAGTATATACCAGTAGAAACAAAAACATACTTATACATAAAAATATGAATGTCCAACATTATTCATAATAGTCCCAAAGTAGAAACAACCCAAATATCAATTAACTAATGAATGCATAAACAAGATGGGGTATATCCATACAATGAAATTTTTTTTTTTTTTTAATTTTTTTAGAGACAGAGTCTCACTTTGTTGCCCTCAGTAGAGTGCTATGGCGACACAGCTCACAGCAACCTCCAGCTCTAGTAGCTGGACTACAGGTGCCCGCCACAGTACCCAGCTATTTTTTGTTGCAGTTGGCCGGGGCCTGGTTCGAACTCACCACCCTTGAGTATATGGGGCCGGCGCCCTACTCACTGAGCCACAGGTGCCACCCTCAATGAAATACTATTTTATAATACAGAGTGGATATAAAGTTTGGCCTCTCAAAGTCCTGGGATTACAAGCCACTGAGCCTGGCCAATTATTAAAAATATAAAAGGGTTCAGCGTCTAGGGCACCAGTCACATACACTGGACTTGGCAGATTTGAACCCAGCCTTGGCCTGCCAAATAACAATGACAACTACAACAAAAAAATAGCCGGGCATTGTGGTGGGCGCCTGTGGTCCCAGCCACTTGGGAGGCTGAGGCAAGAGAATCACTTAAGCCTAAGAGCTGGAGGTTGCTGTGAGCTGTGATACTACAGCACTCTACCAAAGGCGACAGCTTGAGATTCTGTCTCAAAAAAAGAAAGTATAAAAGATTGCTGAGAACAAGTTCATAAAATCAACTCTAATCTAAACTATTCTTTTTCTTTTTCTAATCTAAACTTTTTTTTTTTTTTGAGACAGAGTCTCAGTATGTCACCCTTAGTAGAGTGTCATAGTGTCACAGCTCACAGCAACCTCAAACTCCTGGGCTTAAGCCATTCTCTTGCCTCAGCCTCCCAAGTAGCTGATACTACAGGCACCTGCCACAACGCCCAGCTATTTTTTGTAGTTGTTGTGGTTGTCATTGTTGTTTAGCAGACCTGGGCTGGGTTTGAACCCACCAACCTTGGTATATGTGGCTGGCACCCTAACCACTGAGCTATGGGCACCGAGCCTCTAATCTAAACTATTATCCTATAGTTCTTAATTCCTTTTTTTGAGACAGAGCCTCAAGCTGTCATCCTGGGTAGCGTGATGTAGCATCACAGCTCACAGCAACCTCCAACTCCTGGGCTCAAGCGATTCTCCTGCCTCCACCTCCCAAGTAGCTGGGAGTATAGGCGCCCACCACAACGCCTAGCTATTTTTTTGATTGCAGCTGTCATTGTTGTTTGGTGGGCCCAGGCTGGATTCGAACCCGCCAGCTCCGGTGTGTGTGGCTGGCGCCTTAGCTACTTGAGCCATAGGCGCTGAGCCTATAGTTCTTAATTCTATATATCAGGGATCAGTCTCCAAAATAAAATGGTACCGAACAAAGCAATATTGGAGACCAAGCTAAACAAGAGCAAGACCCCATCTCTTGTTTAGCTTGGTCTCCAATAAAAAAAGAAAAATTAGCCAGGTATGGCAGCAGGCACCTGTAGTCTCAACTACATGGGCGGCTGAGGCATGAAGATTACTCAAGTCCATAAGTTCGAGGTTATAGTGAGCTATGATGAGGCCACTGCACTTTAGCCCAGGCAATGGAGTAAGACTCTGTCTCCAAAAAAAAAAAAAGTAATAGAAAGGTGATTGTAATATGTTTCCATTTAAGTAAGAAAAAAATGGGAAGTCCTATACATATACTCTCTCTGTATGTAAGATTCATAGGAAACTTTGAATAGTGGTTATCCCTGGGATGGGAACAGGAAATTGTGAAGCAGGAACATTTTTTGCTATATATACTTTGGTACTGTTGATTTTTTTTTCCTTCTACCATGTATATATATTAACTTTTTAAAAACACAGTTTAAGGCTCAGCGCCTGTAGTACAGTGGTTACGGCACCAGCCACATACACTGAAAGTGGCAAGTTCGAACCTGGCCCTAGCCAGCTAAACAACAATGACAATTGCAACAAAAAGTAGAAGGCTCCTGTAGTCCTAGTTACTTGGGAGGTTGAGGCAAGAGAATCACTTTAACCCAAGAGTTTGAGGTTGCTGTGAGCTATGACGCCATGGCCCTCTATCGAGGGCGACATAATAAGACTCTGTCTCAAAAAAATAAAAAATAATAACAAAAAATAAAAACACAGTTTAAAAAAAAGCCATACCGAGAGAGAGAAAAATATAAACAAACAGAGTAGTTACTGTTTGGCTTTACTGTCCTGTGGTTCATTTCTCAGGATCTTACCCTGAACCTTGAGGTAAGAATTAGCATTGTTCTACTCACTTGCAAGCATATAGGAAGAATAAAATAGTAAATGTAAAAGTACTTTGAAAGGCGTTAGCTCTAGATAACATTGTTAATGAATTTGAATATTTCATGAATGTGTTCACTAATTTTCTTATAGGTTTGTTTTGGGTTTCATAGATTAGCATGAGGGTTGATATATTATTTTGCCCTCCACATTGCTACAGATAGCTTGTAGTTGTATAAAAGGGGCTTTGTAGACATACATGTTTCTAATTTCTTTTTTTAGGATCAAGAAATGCAGAAATTACTATGAAATTCTGGGAGTTTCTCAAAACGCCAGTGATGAAGAGCTTAAGAAAGCTTATAGAAAACTTGCTCTGAAATTTCACCCAGACAAGAACTGTGCTCCTGGAGCAACAGATGCTTTCAAAGGTCTGATCCTGAACTAATACTTAATGCTGCCTATGTGATAGTTGGTCATAGCGAGTTGTTTTTAGCCTTCCCGGTAGTTGTTTTATAAGGCCCAGAGCAACATTTTCTTTATCCCTGCCAAACCTTTTAAGTAGTAAAAATATCAGCATAGCTTACTGTCCTTTACCAATTACCTTAATTTTTTCATTTGGAAAAAAATATCTGGGCTCACACCTGTAATCCCAGCACTTTGGGAGGCTCAGGTGGGCAGATAGCCTGAGCTCATGAGTTCAAGAACCCCCCTGAGCTAGATCAAGACCGGATCTCTAAAAATAGCCAGGTGTTGTGGTGAGAGCCTATCGTCCCAGCACTTGGGAGGCTGAGGCAAGAGAATCACTTGAGCCCAAGAGTTAGAGGGTGCCGTGAGTTATGATGCCAAGGTACTGTACTGGGGGTGACAAATGAGACTCTGTCTCAAAAAAAAAAAAAAAATTTTTTTTTCTGGTGGCTCCCAGAAAAACAAGAATGACAACTGCAACAAAAAAACAGCCAGGTACTGTGGTGGGCACCTATAGTCCCAGCTATTTGGGAAGCTGAAGCAAGAGAATTGCTTAAGCCCAAGAGTTGGAGGTTGCTGTGAGTTATGACACCACAGCACTCTACCCAGGGTGACAGCTTGAGACGCTGTCTCAAAAAAAAAAAAAGTTGGTTTCTTTGTAATCCCTTTTGGAACTATTTGTTCATTAACTCAGCAAAAACTGTACTTATTGAAGACCTTTTTGAAGGTCTTTTTTTTTTTCTTTCTTTCGAGACAGTCTCACTCAGTTGTCCTGGGGTTGAGTGCCATGGTATCACAGCTCATAGGAACCTCAAACTCCTGGGCTCAAATGATCCTCTTATCTCAGCCTCCTGAGTAGCTGGGACTATAGGCACCCACCACCATGTCTGGCTAGTTTTTCTATTTTTAGTAGATACCGGATCTCGCTCGCTCAGGCTAGTCTTGAACTGCTGAAGCAATCTACCCTCCTCAGTCTCCCAAAGTGCTAGGATTACAGGCATGAGTCACTGCACCTGGCCTCAGAAATGTATTCTTTTTGTGTGTGTGTGAAGTTTATTTATTTTTATTTATTTATTCATTTTTGTTGTTGTTGTTGTTGTTGTTTGCAGTTTGGCCAGGGCTGGGTTTGAACTCACCACCCTTGGTATATGGGACCAGCACCCTACTCACTGAGCCACAGGCACCACCCCAGAAACATATTCTTAACAAATATTCTGGGCTCGGCGCCTGTGGCTCAACGGGCTAAGGCGCCAGCCATGTACACCTGAGCTGGCGGGTTTGAATCCAGCCTGGGCCTGCCAAACAATGACGGCTGCAACCAAAAAAAAAAAAAAAAAAAATGGCCAGGCGTTGTGGTGGGTGCTGTAGTCCCAGCTAGTTGGGAGGCAGAGGCAAGAGACTCGCTTGAGCCCAGGAATTGGAGGTTGCTGTGAGCTGTGATGCCACACATCATTCTCTACCCAGGGTGACAGCTTGAGGTTCTGTCTCAAAAAAACCCAAATATTCTGAACTTAACATATGAATATAAATTTCAAGAACTTCAACCACAGTGAAGTATTTTATGCAGGGATCATCAGTGGATGGTAAAACCATTGAGTGGTAGGTTATTGTCACATGATCTCAAATTATCACTCTACAGAATACTTACTGATTTACAAAGGTGAAAAATTCCTTTATAATGGAGCCATCTAGCTGTCACTACTTTAACCAAGTGATCCAACTTAGCATCATCAGTACTTGGACAACCTAACATTTTGTGGTACAGCACCTATGTGGTGTTTTTGCCAAAATGTTTGACCTAAATCTAATAATGAAGAAATAATCAGCATATGAAACATTCTTCAAGAATACTGACCTGAACCGTGTGTGGTGATTTATTCCTGCAATCCTAGCATTCTTGGGAGGCTGAGGCAGGAGGATTGCTCAAGCTTAGGAGTTCAAGATCAGCCTGAGTAAGCGTGAGACCCTGTCTCAACTAACAATAGAAAAAAATGAGGCAGGGCGGCGCCTGTGGCTCATCGAGTAGGGCGCTGGTCCCATATGCCGAAAGTGGCGGGTTCAAACCCGGCCTCGGCCTAACTGCAAAACAAAAATAGCCAGGCATTGTGGCGGGCGCCTGTAGTCCCAGCTACTCGGGAGGCTGAGGCAAGAGAATCGCCTAAGCCCAGGAGCTGGAGGTTGCTGTGAGCTGTGTGACACTAAGGGCGATAAAGTGAGACTCTGTCTCTACAGAAAAAAAAAAAAAAGAAAAGAAAAAAATGAGGCAGGCATTGTGGCACGTGTCTACAGTCCCAGCTCGGGAGGCTGAGCCCAGAAGTTTGAGGTTGCTGTGAGCTAGGTTGGTGCCACGGTTCTCTATCCTGGAGCAACAGAGTGAGATTCTGTCTCTAAAAGGGGAAAAAAAAAAAAAAAGAATACTAACCTGTTCTTCAAAAAATTCAACATAATGAACAACAATAAAAGGTAGGGATTATTCTAGATTAAAAGAAAGTAAGGTACATAAAACCAAATGCAATACATGGATCTTACATGGATACATTGGATGATAATGAATTGATGGTGTTAATTTTCTTAGCTGTAATAATAGTATTGTGACCATATGGGAGAATGTCTTCTTAGGAGTTATATTTTGAAGTATTTAGGGGTAAAGTGTCATAATATCTGTAGCCTACTTTTCAAATGGTTTGGCAAAAGAAATTTTATACTTATTACAGTATACATAGGTACCTATACATATGTAAAGAGAGTTGGGATAACAGTGTGGCAAAGTGAGAGTGTACATGTGTCTACTATAGTATTTTTCAACTTTTCTATAGGTTTAACATTTTTCTTTTTTTTTTGAGATAGAGCCTCAAGCTGTCACCCTGGATAGAGTGCGGTGGCATCACAGCTCACAGCAACCTCCAATTCCTGGGCTCAAGCGAGTCTCCTGCCTCTGCCTCCTAAGTAGCTGGGACTACAGGTGCCCGCCACAACACCCAGCCATTTTTTTTTTTTTTTTTGGTTGCAGCCATCATTGTTGTTTGGCGGGTCCGGGCCGGATTCGAAACCACCAGCTCAGGAGTACGTGGCTGGCGCCTTAGCTCATTGAGCCACAGGTGCCGAGCCCTGACTGTATTTCTGATAGTGTTGACTAAATTATAAGTAGGGGGTGGAATGTCTTAAAAGATTGTTTTTGAGATTTCTATTGATCAGTGCTTCTGAGTGCTTGTTTAAATGAAATTGGGCAATGTTTGCATGTTTGTGCATAAAGAGAGGTGATGGTAAGCATACTTAATCTATTTAGTTTTTGATTCCTCATTGAGATACTGGAGATACATTTCTTTTTTTTTTTTTTTTTTGAGACAGAGCCTCAAGCTATCACCCTGGATAGAGTGCTGTTGCATCACAGCTCACAGCAATCTCCCAATTCCTGGGCTCAAGCGAGTCTCTTGCCTCTCAAGAACCTCCCAAGTAGCTGGGACTACAGGCGCCCGCCACAACGCCCAGCCATTTTTTGGTTGCAGCCATCATTGTTGTTTGGCGGGCCTGGGCTGGATTCGAACCCACCAGCTCAGGTGTACGTGGCTTAGCCCACGTACTGGCGCCTTAGCCCATTGAGCCACAGGTGCTGGGCCCATGTCTTACTTTTAAGATAAAAATGAGATTTTTTTTTTTTTGAGGCATCTCACTCTGTTGCCCATACTAGAGTGCTGTGGCATCAGCCAAGTGACAGCAACCTTAAACTCCTGGATTCCAGGATCCTCCTGCCTTGGCCTCCCAAGTAGCTGGGAATACAGGTGCCTGCCATGAAACCCAGCCTGCACCTGGTCAAAAATGGGATCTTCTTTGCAGATGACAATGTGATTCTCTATATTATCAGTCTTCTAGATGCCTGCATGAATAAATAAATAAGACTATTCAAGAAAAGTTAGAAAAGTAAATGTTAAAATTAAGTACTTTTACATCAGATATTAAAATATTTTCTAAATTACTTAGTTAAATGTGTTCTTTTCAATGGATTTTGAAAAATAACATTGACCATAGAGCTTGGAGCATATTTAAGAATTTAGAGTGTGTTAAGGGCAACATTATAAATCAGTGGGAAAAGGCCAGGCATGGTGTGGCTCACGCCTATAATCCTAGCACTCTGGGAGGCTGAGGCTAGAGGATTGCTTGAGTTCAGGAGTTCAAGACCAGCCTGAGCCAGATCAAGACCCCATCTCTACTAAAAATAGAAAAACTAGCAAGGTGGGATGGTGCACACCTGAAGTCCCAGCTACAAAGGAGGCCAAGGCAGGAGGAGGCTGAAGCAGAAGGATTGCTGCAACCCAGAAGTTTGAGGTTGATGTGTGCTGGGCTGATGCCACAGCACTCTTGCTTGGGCAATAACAACAGCAACAACAAAAAAAAAAAAAAGAAAGAAAAGAAAAGAAAAAATAATTGTGAAAGAAAAAAACACTAGTTCAGCAAATAGTACTATGGTAGTTGATACATGATGTATTCAGAAATAAAGTCAAGTGTTTGTTTTATTTTGTTTGAGATAGGGTCTCACTCTGTTTCCTGGGTTGGAGTGCAGTGGTATCACCATATTGTCAAGCTCTTGGCCTCAAGCTATCCTTCTGCCTCAGCCCCTCAAGTAGCTGGGACTACAGGTACACATCACCACACCTAGCTAATTTTTTTATTTTTTGTAAATACAAGGTCTCTCTATGTTGCTGAGTTGGTCTTGAGCTTCTAGGCTTAAGCTATCTTCCTGCCTCAGCCTCCCAAAGTGCTGGAATTACAGGCATGTACCACAGTACCTGGCAAAGCCAAAGTTTAATTGAATGCCACTGACTAAAATGAACTGCAAATACACTGCACTGAATATTTATTTAGTTATTTGAGACAGAGTCTCAAGCTATCACCCTGGGTAGAGTGCCTTGGAGTCAAAGCTCACAGCAACCTCCAACTCTTGGGCTCAAATGATCCTCTTGCCTCAATTTTTCTATTTTGGTACAGACGGGTGGGGGGAGGTTCTCACTTTTTGTTCAGGCTGGTCTCAAACTTGTGAGTTCAAGCAATCCACCCGCCTCGGCCTCCTAGAGTGCTAGGATTATGGGTGTGAGCAACCGCGGCCGGCCTGCACTCAGTATTTAAAAAAAGATAAAATCATTCATGTTTATAAATCTCTTCTTTTTTTTGGAGACAGAGTCTCAAGTTGTTGCCCTGGGTAGAGTGCTGTTGGCGTCACAGCTAAGAGCAACCTCAGACTCCTGGGCTTAAGCAATTCTCTTGCCTCAGCCTCCCAAGCAACTGGGACCACAGGTGCCCGCCACAATGCCCGGCTATTTTTTTGTTGTAGTTATCATTGCTGTTCAGCAGGCCCAGGTAGGGCTTGAACCTGCCAGCCCCAGTGTATGTGGCCGGTGCCCTACCCACTGAGCTACAGGAGCCACGCTATAAATCTATTCTTGAACTAGTTTAGACAAAGATTTGCATCTTTTTGTTACAAAAGTGATGCATTTTTTTTTTCTTTTTGTAGAGACAGAGTCTCACTTCATTGCCCTTGGTATAGTGCTGTGGTGTCACACAGCTCATAGCAACCTCCAACTCCAGGGCTTAGGTGATTCTCTTGCCTCAACCTCCCAAGTAGGTGGGACTACAGGCGCCTGGCACAATGCCCGGCTATTTTTCTGTTTTGCAATTCGGCCAAGGTCGGGTTTGAACCTGCCACCTTCGGTATATAGGGCTGGCGCCCTGCTCAATGAGCCACAGGCGTGGCCCCAAAAGTGATGCATTCTTTTTTTGCTTTTTTTCATGTTGTCCTCCTCTTTGTAAAAAAAAAAAAAAAAAAAAAGGATGCATTCTTAATGTAGAATAAATTTAAGTACTATAAGTGTATAAAATAAAAAATTAAAGTGGCTCTTCCTCCCACTCTCACCTCCTGAATCCCACTTTCTGAGGTCACTATTTCTAGCAGTTTGAAGTAATGTGTCCAGTTGTATTTTTATTGAATTTTTTCTTTTTTTTAAAGGGGAGAGCACAGATGCCATCCCCCACTATCATAAATTATACAGCTGAATTTTCCACATTTAGGGAAATTGCAGGGGTCAGCACATCAGGAATGCAATGGATAAGCCTTACCCTAGGAAAACCACCTTCATGGTCATGGTATCCCCCCTGCCAGGTAAGTATTTTTGTTTTGTTTTGTTTTGTTTTGTTTTTGAGACAGAGTCTCAAGCTGTCACCGTGGGTAGAGTGCTATGGCATCACAGCTCACAGCAACCTCAAACTCTTGGGCTTAGTGATTCTCTTGCCTCAGCCTCCCAAGTAGCTGAGGCTACAGGTGCCCGCCACAATGCCCAGCTATGTTTTTGTTGTTGTTGCGGTTGTCATTGTAGTTTTAGCTGGCCCAGGCTGGGTTTGAACCACCAGCCTCAGTGTATGTGGCCGATGCCCTACCCACTGAGCTACAGGTGCTACCAGTAAGTATTTTCTTTATTAAATTTTTTTGGGGGGATAACTGTAGGTTCATAATGCAATCATAAGAGATAATACTGAGAGACGTATACACTTTATCAAGCTTCTTCCATGGGTAACATTTTGCAAAACTTTAGTATGATGTTACAACCAAGATGTTGATATAATCCCATCCAACTTATTCAAATTTCCCTAGTTTTACTTGTTCAAATGTGTGTGTGTAATTAATTCTAGATGATCCTTTCACCTTGTAAGATTTTATGGCCACAAACACAGCCAAGATACTGAACAGTTCCCAGCATCTACGAGGATTGCGACTATTGCTCTTTTATTTTATTTATTTATTTATTTTTCCAGTGGTAAGATAATTCGTTTACAGAAAATAATACAGAAAACACTAAAGCTCCTGATAGAGAGAGAGAACTCAAGTGGGGAGAGAAAAGCTCTCTTCGTTTCTTTCCTGGTCTTTCTCCGTCTCCCCCTTTAGGCTTTTAGTCTTGGGGTATATATAGGTGTATGGGTTCCTTGACCAGGAACCCAATAAGCACAGTTTCTTCCGCCAGGGGCAAGGTGAATGAATGTATCAATGAATTGGATGACAATTTTAAAGAGGCATCATCAAAATCTCAGTTATCAAGTTCTTAATGTTACCCTATAGTATTATTTTATATAGTGTAACATTAAGAACGAAAAA
>CAUYON010013368.1:0-50959 GCA_963573935.1 Arctocebus calabarensis
GTTGTGGTGGGCGCCTGTAGTCCCAGCTACTTGGGAGGCAGAGGCAAGAGACTCGCTTGAGCCCAGGAATTGGAGGTTGCTGTGAGCTGTGAGGCCACGGCACTCTATCCAGGGTGACAGCTTGAGGCTCTGTCTCAAAAAAAAGAAAAAATGTACAGTTGATTTATGATTCTACCTTAGAACACTCATGATGAAGAGCTGTGGTTGGCAGTTTTAAAATACCAATGATTACTTTAGATAGCACCTTGCTTTAAAATTCTTTCCAATCTAGATTCTTAAAGAATCATCGTTTGTACAAAAAGCACAAGAGGACTTAGAAAGTATCCACTGAAAAATGCGTATCCCCATGTGTGTGTGACTTGACAAGTCTGTGGAGACCCAGGAGCTGTGGGCTTCCCCAGAAGTGTCAGGAGAAGGGTGCAGAGAGCCTGCTGCTACTGGGAAGGTCTCACCTGCATGCCGAGTCTGTTTTCTGCCTTCCACCTACTATGCCTAGCTGCTCACCCTTTAGTTTCTAAGATAGGAACCCGGACTAAACCAAAGCTTGTGCATTGCCTTTTCTTTCCATTGTGAACTAACTTAGTGAAAGCAGGAAAAAAATGATATTTTAATTATGCAAAATTGGAAGCCGAAATATGTATGATTTAGAAAGAAACCTGTTCATAACACAAACAGCAAGAGATCAGACGATCTAACAACTTGTTATGCAGTAAATGGGTAAAATAGACTTTCATACTGTTATACTTTAGGGAAGGAAGCAAAACCCCTGTTCTTATCCAAGGCCTTCCAAATTTCCAAAGTCTATAAGATTCTGTATCCTACAGAAGAAGCTACTACGATTTGCTCATAGTGCAGATGAAATAACAGGTTAAATAAGTTAATCAATTCATCCAAACTCCACAGATACTTTTTAGTAGGGTTGAGATTTTAGACACTAGAATTTAAGTTACTGCTCAAAGTATGTCCAATAATATGTTCTAAGTTGTATGTTCTATAATAGCATATGCCTTTTTTTTTTCTTTTTGAGACAGAGTCATAGCAACCTCAAACTCTTGGGCTTAAGCGATTCTCTTGCCTTAGCCTACCAAGTAGCTGGAATTACAGGTGCCTGCCACAACACCCGGCTATTTTTTAGAGACAGGGTCTTGCTCTTGCTCAGGCTGGTCTCAAACTCCTGACCTCAAGCAATCTACCCGCTTCAGCCTCCCAGAGTGCTGGGATTACAGGCATGAGCCACTGTGCAGTATATGCTTTCTAAGTAATCATTATCCAAAGTAGAGTATTTAAAAGGGCACAATAATTATATATATGCCAGGACAACCAAAGTACACCATGAGTATCATGGACAAACAAGGAGGAGTGGTTATTTTAATTACTACCTGAAACAAAAAGTTTCTCTATGATTTATTTATTCATTTACTCAGTACTTATCCAGTACCTACTATGTACCAGGCACTGTTCTAGACTGTGAGTCAAATGGACAAGGTCCCTTCCCTCATGGACCTCACATCCTAATGAATGTCATTTGTGTGTGCATATTTCTACCTGTGCATATTTGCATGTGCTATGCAATACACATAGGTGTGTGCAACAATGAAACACATTTAACATCTTTTCTCTTGTAAATCTGTTGGGATTGAACTTTGGCCTATTGGAATCTGCATAGTAGCACAAGTTCTTATGGGTGGATCCTTTCTTTCACCTCAAATTTTTAACATGTTAAAGGTGTATTTCAGAAGCATTAAAATTCCACATTCTCTTAGTCAAGGATGATAGGTAAGGCTAGACCAAGATTCTGAAGGTCTAGACCAGTGGTTCTCAACCTTCCTAATGCCGTGCCCCTTTAATACAGTTCCTGTGGGTCGTGACCCACAGGTTGAGAACCACTGGTCTAGACTGATGTTGCAGATCTGGCACTACTAATGAGTTCCACCACCTTGCCTTTTTATTGTCTCTTTCTGTGCTATGCAACTTTTTACAACGACAATCCCAGAGAGTCTAATGAGGTGAGAAGAGCCTAACATGAGACGCAAATGCAGGTCCAGGGTTCCAGGGGAAGAATGGGTAGGGTTGAGCTCTTGGAGGTTCTCTGGGATGGTAGGAAGCCTGATGCTTTAATATTCGTTTCCATGAGAGGTGGGGGGAAGTGTGAGATGCATCACTGCTAAAGAACTAGCTATTCCACCCCTACCACTTGATAACTGTGATGCCTTGGACGGTAACCTAAGTTCCTGGACCTATTTCTTCATCTATTTTTTAAAACTTGGGATAATAATGATGCCAACTCCCAGAGCTACTAGGAGGACTGAATAAGATAATGGATGCAAAGCTTTTAGCCCAAGTACCTAGCAGGGAATAATTTTCCATCCTTATTAACAATTATTATTTTACTACAGAAATTATGATAGAGGGATTCCCTAGTCTCAGCCCTCTCCACCCTCCTATGCCACAAGAAAACAAGACACTGGTTGCATTCTACTACTCAAGTTTCCCAGCCACTGGATCCTTAGAAAACAGGCCCAGGAATTGGAAGTAGCTGAATGACCAGTCACAGAACTTCAGCAACAAGAGGTGTTCCCTTGCCCTGTGACTTCTCTAAGGACCTTTCTATGGACAACAAGACCTTTAAGCCCCTTTTGAGTGCTTGTCCACACAGGGGAGGCATACACAGTCTGACCCATTTGTAACTGAAAATTCTAAATGTGAGTTTGATTTTTCTTTTCTGCCTTTCCCTTGTGAGCCTTTGTATGCCAACACAAAGCAATAACATGAAATTCATCTGTAAGGTATGCTTCTGGGGCAGCCACACAGAGAACTTTTAGAGGAACTCCCTGCCCCACCTGTTGGAATTAATAGAGAGGAAAAGGAATACAAGTCATCTTCATACAAGGGATGAACTTGACAAATTAAGAGTTGAATGCCTGTGTATAATGATGAACAATGTACAAGACTATTGCAGGAAGTACATCAATTATGATTCATTACATTTAACAGAGGTAATTGCAAGATAGTAACCTGTAATTGTACATATGTCATTGAGAGGCATAACATGCTGACGTCTACACATCACTTTCCTATAATAAACACATCTTTCTCTTGGCTTCAGTTTCTTTTGCTATAAAAGTAAAGGCTTTGTTATCAATGATTTCTTGCCCTACAGAGAATTGCTTCTTATCTTTATGGAAACACTAAACAGATACATAACCTTACTTCTATTAATTTAATGGGAGACCCAAGAAGGTAAAGACTGGGCAGGGTCATAGGTTCAAGTGGAGGACAGAACTGGAATTACAACAGCATCTTCCTTCTTCTAATCTGGAGGCATGTTTTCTAAAACTTAAGTCCAGTGCCTCAACGAGTACTGAGCTATTCCTCTTCTATTCAAAAGGATAAAACCAAGTCACTTTAGTCACTTCCCCATACCCTTTAGATAAAAGAACTAGGAAAGTACACATTATTTTTACTTGACATGAAAGAGAAGCCATGCAATAGTCTATGACAGGGGTTCTCTACCTTCCTACTGCCGTGGCCCTTTAATACAGTTGCGGTGGGTCGCGACCCACAGGTTGAGAACTTCTGGTCTATGAGAATACAGCCACAGACTTCAAATACTGTACAGCAAGCATTTCTTTAACAGTTGTAAACCAATGGGGATAATCAAGGAGATGTGAAAACAAACGGTCCCTGACCCCTTCCCATGGTATGCAACTCTTAAAAGTGCTATGTAATATGTCACTGAAATATCCAACAATATGAACACAGTGCCTCCTCCCACTAAAAATGTATAAATATCTAGCCAAGTTCAAAATACAGAAAAGTAGCTGGGGGGGGGTCAGAAATAAAAGAAATCAAAGTAAGAGATATCTAAAGGATTTGAAGCCCCAGGAAAATTCCAGAGATACATGCATGCCCTATGTGCTAGGACTTGGCATTTTAACACCCTACATGAAGGGTGGAAGGACTCTTGCACAAATGAAGGACTAAAGGAAGGACTCTTGCATAAATGTCTGGGTTTTCAAGGGTTACTTTGTCCTAAATAAGTAGAGAGAGAAAGAGAGAGAAAGAAATGTTTGTAGCCAAGTAGAAAGGGAAGAAAATGTATCAACTCTTGATGGTCTTGAGCCAGGGGAAATTAACATGTGATTATAAAACTTCAAGTCTGTATCATACCACATACAAGTGTAAGGTCTATACCGGTGTCTGCAGTACTTGAATCACATAGGGAAACCATGTTAAAGAAATAATCATTGAAACCCTAGGTCTCAGCAAGAAGCATATTTAAAATCATTTTGTAATAAATACCCCTTTCTGAATGTAAGCTCACAATAAATACTATAATATCCATAAGGAAATAAATATCCAAAAAGAAATTCAAAAATGATAATATATATTAACGCCCCAAGACCAATCTGAAAGACTATAAAGTGACAGTTTAAATGAATAAAGAAATGAAAGGAGGAAAATCAAAACTATAATCATACAGGGAAGTCATATGAACAAATAGACTTGGAAAAGGACTTAAAAAAATTAAAGGAAAATACAATTAAAATTTGAAATCCAATGAGTAGGTTAACCCCAGATTAGAAACACACTGAGAATAATATGGAAAATTGGAAAAATTATCTGATAAAATAGCTGAGAAACAGCATAAAAATGAAAAAAAAAATGAAACAACTATCAAGAGACATGGAAGCAAAAAAAAATTTCAAGGAAGAAAAATAAAGTAAATCCATACCCAAGACACCTTGAGAAAATAGCAGAATATCAGAAATAATCAATCAATACTAAAAATCAGTATCATACCTCTGTGATCAAAATGCAATAAAATACACGTAAGATAAAAAAATAACCACAAGTCCCCATATGTTTACTAACTAAAAAATAAAATATTAAATAATTATCGAGTTAGGATAAAATACGGGTGGGAATTTAAAAATACTAAGAGCTGAATGACAATGAAAACTCTACATATCAAAACAATGCAATGCAACTACAGTAAGACAGAAAGGTAGATTTCTAGGTTTAAATGCATAGACTACCATGCTTTCCAAATATACTCATTTGGACCATGAAGATTCATTTTCAAGAAGCGTTTCATTTAATAATCCTATTTTGGTTCTTAAGGCATTAACTTGCCTCCATGAAGTCCAAATTGATTTTATGGCCTTTAATTTGGTGGCTGAGCACCCTGAGAGGAGAGCTATCAAGAGTCATCATTCCAACTTTATCACTGGTGTTTTGTATTAAGTTCTCCTCCCGGACCATCCATGGTTTGCTACTTTATAGCCATGATAACATTCAATTTATTCAGAAAGTGTTATTGCATTTGCATCATTCCCCTGAAATCTTTTTGTTCCTTACCAGGTTCCATATTGTTATGGTTATTTGCAATAAATGCAGATATACATAAATCTTGAGTACTGTGAATATGCTCAATGTAAGACATGTCATAGTCTTAAGTATATAGTGTTCACAGCTTTGAATGTGATAAGAACAAGTAAATACTCATCTTTTGGAGAAATTGATAATGGGAAAATGACTTAATAGGAATTTTAATAACTAGGTAAGCTATTAAAGTAATGTCTATTTTAGTAAGACTGATGTCATTTTAGCATAAGTGTATGTCCCATTCTGGAGCTCAAGGGTTCATAAAAAGACTTGGTTGGAGCTATTAAAAGTAGTATGTTTTTAATAATTAGTGTTTTTTTCGGGGATCAATTACCCTTGTAAGGTGGGGATAGACATAGGAAAGACAAGTAAGTTCAACCATTAATGAGCTAAACTTTTTTTGTTTCTTCGTGAATCAGGCCCAGGTGAGGTTGGAACTCACCCATCCCTATTGTGTGAGACCAGCGTGCTACCCACTGAACTACAGCAGCCAGATAAGGAGCTAATTTTCTATTCAAGAATTAAATAAACAAACTAAAATAATAGAAGTAAATCATAAATGTAAGAGCAGAAACTGACAAATCAGAAACCAACCGAAAAAAAAAAAAGTATAAAATAGATAAACAGAGAATTTGGACCAAAGTAAAGAAAGACAAAATTGACAATATTAGGAATAAAAAGGAGAACGTAAATGCAGATAATTGGAGATTTATTTTAAACATAAAAATGACTTAATTCCAATAGATTTAAAAACTCAATGAAATAATGATTTTCTAGAAAAATATAAATTACCAAAATTGACCCAAGAAGACATAGATAAACCATATAGACATTAAGGCAATAAAATCATTGGTCAAAATCCACCTATCTACAAAAAAACATCAAATTTACTTGATTTTACAAGTTTTTAATAACCATACAAGGAACAGTTTTATACAACATGTTTTTTCTGTATTTCTTAGGGCTTCAAGGTACATTTAAGAATTCTGTAAAAAGTAAGACATCTCATTAATGATAGAGTTTTCACTATTAGAGTTAATGCAGAGTAACAACTTCATTTTATGAAAAAGTATCTATAAAGGGCACAAAAACACTCTGGTGGAGAGTATAGTGACAAAATTTTAGAAGATACCTAAACTGGTCTTTAGAGAAAACATGAGAAAGCTGTTAGTCATTCTTATCCTTAAGACAGAAAAACAGAATAGATGAAGAAAAGAATCAGAACTTTCTTTCAGCCCCATTAGGGACCAACACATGCATGTTCACAGTGAGATGAGGTTCAAGCAATGGGTAAGGACCATGAGCTCCATCCACTGACCAACGTATTGGTAAATATACTTCAGGAAAACCAAGGAGAACAAAGAGAAACCCACTAAGAGCAAAGATAAGGTTTTTCAGAGATTCATATTTCTGTAATTTAGAGAGTTATCAAACTCTTGGGTTTCATATTTCAAATTCAGGACAGCCTGGGGCCCCGAGGAGCTGTCTTTATGAGCCAACCTGCTTCCTACCTTTCCCTTAAAATAATAAGAATATAGGTTATTTAATTTCAAGACAGCTGGATGGAGGGAAATGAAAACTCTGCATCCTAACCCCAAAATTAGGGGCAAAGGAAATGGAAAGAGCACAGTGAGTGGTGACGCTTGGAAGGAAGGGCAAACAGGCCCGCTCCATATGACCACAAGACAGGGGAAGGGGTATTAGAGGGACCCCAGGACAAGGAAGGGAACTCTGTTACCTTAGGCAGCAAGAGAACCAGTGCTCTGTCCTTGAACTTTGAGAAGAGACAGAGTGCATGCCCAAGTTCACCCAGGTTAACAAACCCTGCTGACCCACCTCATGGACAATGAAATCAGAGAAGACACTCTTACAACACATCAAGACATTCCTCTCTTCTTAATTCTTGGACTACTTATTATTCCACGCTAAACTTCATTCCTGAATTGTATTCAGGAGTGACCAAGCATATTGTGTGTTTCTAACTGTAAAAAGAAAAAAAAAATCAGCAGTTGCTCAAAATATAAATATTCAAGGTAAAAGAATAATAAAAGTTCAGATGTGTGAGGAGCTAAGTAAAAAAATGAACAAATCTTTCTCGCCAAATTGGTAAAGCTTTCCCAAGATGTACTAACTTTGCTATTTTTTTGTTTATTTTTCTCAAATCTACTTCACATTCACATAGATATCAGCAGCAGCATACTTTTAATAAATATTATAACTACAGAATCACTTTTTTCGGGGACCAAATAATTAGAAAGTTGATTTCTCCATGATAATCAGATAAAACCATGAAAAGTTAAGCAGAATCATTCACCACTTTGCCAAAATGTGTTCTCTTACTTCTGAATATAATTATTTCTAAGCTTATATTGTGCTGCAATTTAAAAGAAAAAAACACTTTCTAAATTCACCATCAGGCATTACTGAAACCTCCTACAAACATTATCAGGAGTCTACACCTTAGGCAACCTGTTATCTTTGTTTAATCACTAGCAATGTTTCTCCATGTTCTGTGGAGCAGGTAAATTCAGGTAAAGTAGATACGTGGAATAAAAGGGCCCAAACAGAAACCATGGTATTTTTTAGGAATTAGCATTTGTGTTCCCTCATAGCCTCATTCCTCCTACACAGCTCAATTCATCCTTTTCCCCCAAGTATTAGCAACTTAAATCATATAAGCCACCCTCAAATAATAGCTTCTCTGGTACAAAAATTGAAACAGAATTTGAATGTCTATATGACTATTTAATGGGCTGTAAAAGTGTCCCACAGTATGTTTTCCCTAAGCCAAAGAGATAGTCCAGGGCTGAGGAGGTGGGAAAAGGGGGTAGGGATTTCTGAGCATTTCTAGGCTCCTTGGTGGGGAACACAATGGAAGAACCAGGATGAGCTCTACACAGGAAGAACCTAGAGAAAAGACCCTGACTTTTGGGACTATAAAACTGTATACTTGGCTCAACACCCGTAATACAGTGGTTAGGGAGCCAGCCACATACACCAAGGCCGGTAGGTTCGAACCCAGCCCAGGCCTGCTAAACAATAATGACAACTGCAACAAAAATAGCCAGGCATTGTGATGGGCACCTGTAGTGCCAGCTACTTGGAAGGAGGCAAGAGACTTGCTTAAACCCAAGAGATTGAGGTTGCTGTGAGCTGTGATGCTATGGCACTCCACCGAGGGCCACATAGTGAGACTCTCAAAACAAAAACAAAAGCAAAACTGTATACTTTCTGCCCTGAGAGCCATACCCTTCACTCCACTCATGGCAATTTCCATTTGGCTGCTCAGATCCTTCTTTAGATAGGAGACATGAACTATCTATGTTACAAGGGAGACATGAACTATCCATATTACCAACTCCTCACCATATAGATAAAGAAAGGAAAAGATAAAATAGTAGCCAAAGAAGGACTTCGGAAAAGGTGGTGGGCAAACGTAGTGTGTGACGATTTCCACAGTGACACACAATACAGAGCAGACACTGTGGCAAATAGAACCGAAGTGGACCAGGGAATAGAAACATCTGGGCCAAGAAACCAAGATAAATTCACCTGTGAACTCTTACACAAGCAAGCATGAACACTTTTTAACAAAAGATCACACAATGAAAGTGAGAAAGTCCAATACAATGAATGGAACAGGATGGGAAGAAAGCAAATAGAAAAAGACAACCCACAGAATAAGAACACCCGAAAAGGGCTGAGGCTAAGACAGAGGTAGGAAAACACAGGAGGCAGCCCAGGACAGTGGAAAAGGCACTGTACTGCCAGAACCAGCACAATGACCACTGCTACTCTGACCACACCGCCACTACCCCTGCTGTGACAGTATGGATGGAGCGCTTGCAACGCGTTCAGTGCTGTTCTAAGGATGTTAGACATATTATGTGCTCCCATTTCATTCCCACAACAGAACAAGTCTCCAGGACAGACACAAAGAAGTGACATCAGACAGACCTGGCCGGAATTCTGGCTCACCACCCACAAATCAACCTCCCCATTTCTCCATTTCCTCCTATATGAAACAGGGGAGTCATACGTATCAGGGGTGGTGGCTGTGAAAATTAGAGACAATAAACGTATGTGCCTACTAGCGGCTGTTATTAGTGTCATGAATCTGATTAAAATAATCAGGGGCAAAGAACACAGGAAAGAGCTGTAGTAGAGATGGCAACAGAGAACCAGTAAAGCAAACAGCACAAAAGCAGTCCTCAAGGGATGGAGGATGAGACAGAGGAAGAATGAATAGAGCCCTGCATTTGGCTCGTCACCTCTATGAGCTTCAATTTCCACCTCTGCCAAGTGCGAGTATTGATACCAGCCCTCCACACAGAGCAGGGATGTTGTGTGAAGCCCATATGAAGAAAAGGCATCTGAATTAATTATTAGAAGCAACGTGTTATATAAATGTGCTTATCTGCTTGATAGATGGAGAAGCCCATTTCCCCTAATAGACCTTTTCTCAGGTGGAATTAACACACTCCACTGGTAGAACAATGGCAAAGCCAGGAAATGGCTGCAAAGTCATTAGGAAACATGTGTCTGCTTCAGTCACCACCTACAGAAGTAATTAGTTGCATCTGACACTGAAGGTTGGCTTGAGGCTTACCTACCCCACTTCTCACCTCTTATAAACCATGCCTCCTACCTTCTTTTCATGCCTCTCTGCAAAGTTGTTTCCTTTCCTCTCCAATTGATCAGATCTTGGTCATCCTTGAAAACCCAGTCTTCATGCTTTCTCTGCATCAAGAGAAACTGCTCTCTGCCATTCTACCCTGCCATATTATCTTTTCTGAACTTGTCACCCTACTCAGTGTATTCCTGCAACAATCAGTAGGCTCCTTGAGGATGGCAGGCCATGTGTCTTTTCATCCTTTACAAAAACCTGCCTCTACCTCATGGGGTGAAGGCATAGAACATATATGTAAAGCACGCATTCTTCTGACCTAACAACTTTTTTGAATCATTTCAACAGTAGTAATATGGAGTAGTCCAACATCTTTAAAAGTCTTTAAAATATAAAATAAGAATAATAATTTATTATTAGAAAGCACCATAATCATAACATGAAAGTTTGTGTGAGGGGGTGGGGGTAATGAAGACGAGATAATACATTGTGATGTTTCTGCATTCCAAGGGAAAGTTAAAGGAGGTGTGAAAGGTGGGTTGATTATTTATCATCTCTCCTCACTGGCCTCAGTCACCTCTAAAGCAAAAGCTTCCTGCAAAAGCTTCCTGACAGCCTCAGCCCCAAAGAGGGAGGAGACTGGGCGCTCCTGCTGTAACTGCAGGCACTCAGGTGTCCCTGGGCCGCTTCCATGCACCTCAGCAGGACGAGTCACTGCCAAGTTGCCTCTCTGCTCTGCCATCCAGAGCTTTGGCCATATTAGCTTCGATGTTGGCCTGCGCTCTCTCCCTGCAGGCGACACTGATACACATCAGCCCACTCTCTCTGTAAACACGCCTCACTCAACTTTGGCAAAGGGCTGTCAAACTTGGCATTCCACGCAGAAGCAAGCGGCAAATTGTCAGGTTTCTACAGGCTAAGACTTTGGGGCCATTGCAAGGCCAGTATCCACTTACAAACCAAAGCAGGAGCCTGCTCTTCCTAGGGTCCTTTCAACCGCAAACTGCTCTAATCTGGCGGTCCTGATCTGGTCCAGGGGAAGGTGGCCGCGATCTAAAGGTCACCTCGCTAACCCGTGCACCCTCCGAGTGTCCCCCCTCTGATCACTCTCTCGCACACCCTGCGGGTCCAGTCGGCTCACCTATCTTGGCCAGAGAGGCCAGCAAGATCCACAGGGTGATTTCAAAGGGAATCTGCACGTGGGGGTAATCCAGGGTAAACACCGGCAGCCGGCTTTCCTCGAACGGCGTCGTTCCGGGAGCCACCACGCTCGCGGGGCTGGGCGGGCTGGAGCTGGTGCCCATGGCCTTCGGAGCGTCCAGCAGGGTCTCCGCCAGGGCGCCCGCCGGCCCCGCCACCTGCAGGAGCAGCAGCAGCAGCAGCCGAGGCAGCCGCGCCCGCAGGCTCCGCCCGGCGACCACCGCTTCCATGGGGTCGGCTCCGGGTGCTGCCGACGAGCCCTCCGCGCGCTCAGCGCATCTCGCCGCTGCAGCGCCGCCCGCTCGGCCGGGCGCAGAGCCGGACGGCAAGAACCACCAGCCGCCGCCGCCTCCGCGGGGCCGGGTCTTTGAAGCCAGGGGGCTCGGTGCCGGCTGCAGGCAGGCGCACCGTCCGGCGGAGCGTGCGCGGCGACGGGAGGCCACGGCGCGGACCCTCGGCAGCCCTCAGCCGCCCTCCGCCGCCGGCCGCCGGCCCATGCCCGGTCGCGGCTCTCCGGCCGCAGCTGCAGGCCCTGCCCCGGGCTGCCCGCGGGCGGGGACGGGGGCGGGGCGGGCGCGGCGCCCGGCACCCGGCGGAGGACGCGAGGACCCGGCCCGCACGCCGCGCACCTGCGGGAGCCTGCGGAGCCCCAGAGGCCGCGGGGGCGACCCCTGTGCTTCCTACGCGCCAACGCCGCCGGCCAAGACCCGCCACCCACTGAGCCAGCGAGCGGAGGGTGGAATTGCCGCGCCGGGTGCACGGTGGCCAGAGCAGTCTCCGCCCCGGAGGCAGCGTCGGGCGTCCTTCCAGTGAAGGGACCAGCGCGACCCACGCGTCGCGCTTTCCCCCTACCCCCTCGCGGGCCCCTGCGAGTGGACATCCCGGTGTGCTGGGCTCGCGGGCAGGCGCCGGAGCCTGGGAGTCGGGAAGAGAAGCCCGGCCCTACGAAGTAGGGGTGCTGTCACCCCAGCCCCAGCCCCAGCGCTGCTGAGGCCGAGACACGCGACGGCGCTTCCTTGGTGTACAGAAAGTTTAGAGAAGCCTCAATTTATTCTCCTTCCGAGAGTTATCAAGCCGCGTGCAAGGTGCTCTGTGTGCGCTGAAACGCGCTGTGCGGAACTCGGCGTTCCCACGCCCCCAGGAATCCTTCTCCCTTCCACATGGTACCGGTCTCACTCCTTGTAACACTGTCCAGTCCACTTTTCTTGTACCTCCCCCAACTCACGAAAAAGAAAAACATCTTTCTTTGTTTTTAGGTTTAGAGGTGTACATGTCCGAGAGCATAAGAAATGTGATTATTTCGTGGAAAACCAGTGATTGCCGAGCTCGGATTGACTGGCTCCCCTAATTACAGGATGGGCTGCGGTTAAGGAAGGAAAGGAAGCGCCATCCTCCTCCTGGGTTTCAAAGCGCTTTCTCTTCCAGCGTCAACCCTTCTTCTCCTGCCTAGGAGCGCAGCCTTCCCACCGCCCCAGCGTCTTTATCCCCAGAAACCAACCCAGATGAGTAGAAAAGCAGACTAGTTGCCACTCAAGTAACTGAAACAATTTTCCCTTTGATATTTAGGACATAAAATCCTTCTTTTTGCTTCATGTATTATGTGTCAAAACGTGTGGCTCCTGCTATTAAACAAACGGCAGGCAATTCAACCTTCGAGGGAGATTTTTGTTCAGTGTTGTAAGGAAGGAAATGAAGTGTCAGCAGAAGATACAAGAAAAAAAATCCATCTGAATAGATGCAAGTAAGTAACAGTCCTTTTTGCTCCTTGAAAGTAACTCAAGGACAAGTCCAGGCTAAAATCGGAGAAAGATTCTAAGAGATGATTCAGAGCACTAGTTCAGTTAATATTTCATAAAGCTTAAGTTTTCAACAAAAGGGCAACAGCATTGACTCTAACGGTATTATCTTCTTTAAAACAATTACAGAGCCATCCAAAACCAGCCTCCCCTTTCTTTCTTCGCTGGAAACGTTTGTTAAAGGTATGTACCTGACATACCCAATGTGAGAAAACAGCAGCAAATGAGAGTTTTTATTTACTTATTTTGAATTCAGGATCTCTCCATGGGAAGCTCTGGACAAGGTACTTGACTTGTGTATTTTGTTAATCATAAATACCCAAAGACAGAGACCGACATTCTTACACCCATGTTACAGAGTGAAGAAATACAGTGCAGAAATGTTTTAAAATAAACAGACTTAACTCAGGTTTACAAATCAAATAAGGGTCTGGAAGAATTCACACCCAGGCCTGCCCACACTAAAGCTAGTTTCATTTCACCCTCCACCCTATGACTAGTTGCCCATAAACAGCAGGTTATTTCCTCAGATGCTTTAAAATAAACAGTGGGGAATATTTTAGGGATTGCTTTAAAAAGTCAGAGCTGAATAAAGTTTAACTTGTAGTAAGCAAATCAGGCCAGTTCTACAAGCTTAGTGAAATAATAGAGCAAAGGCACCTTCAGAAACTAATTTCTAGGAGTTTGAGTCACACAACACTTTTTGGAATGCTTGTGCATCATAAATGAATGACAAATCAGTGTTTCTAGGACTTAACCACCCACAGTAACTGTAGAGGTTACAGACTCTATGTAGTTTACCTTTATCAACCTATACTATGAATGAGGAAAGGCTGTCAGCTTTTCCTTACATTTGAAAGAAAATGTCCTTTTATTCATTCTTATAAGTGGGAGGTGAAGGACTTAATTTTAACAACACTCTTCTTCTTTCCTTAAAGCAAATGAAAAAAGAGTTAAATTATGCCCATTTGCTGACAATGTCCTGGCTAGGCCATTTCTCCAAAGTACCCTATGACTAAGCACTCAGCTCTTCAGAATGATGACACCACCCACTACTGTACCCATAGACTGAAGGTAGGAATTAAATAACATCTCTACCAGGTGAAAATCCTTTAGTGGTTTCTTAGTGCTATTTGGAAAGACCAGAATTCTCTTGTAACTTACCTGATTTGACCTCTGTCTTCTTCTTGCACCACCCCACTCCCTGCCTTCCCTAATCCCCATCTCATGCTCTGTGATTTCTGACCAAGGTTCCAGGCTCCCTCTTACCTCCAGGCCTTTGCACATTCTGTTCCCTGAGCAGAAAGCATTTTTTGCTAACTCTTCTTGGGGTCTCAGCTCAAAGGTCAAATCTTACCTGATGTGACCTTTTCTGGACTAATTAGAGTTCATAATTCTTTTATGCCCTATGATCTCTCCCATACCTTCCCTTCTCAGCACTTAACCGTTTTACTTTTCCCCTGCTGAAAAGCTCAGTGAATATGAGGACAATCTGTTGGTCTATTTGACTCATTCTTTTATCCTTAGCTCTTAGAATAGTGCCTGGAACACAGAGAGTACCCACTCCATATGAGTTGGATGAGTAAATGTGCAATTTGACCAGAAATCAAGAGCTCTCATGCCATCTGGGCTGCAGCCCTTTCTCACAGTTAGGTCAGTTTCGGGATAAACCTGAATGCTCCCTAGTTTCATGTGAAAGGATTTCCTCCAGCAATCCCTGATTCATATTTTGGGATCTAATGTCTTTCTTCCAAATTATATGATAATCCAATCATATTACAGGATTTCTAAATATTTTTAGAAATAATAGTTACCTGATTTAAGATTGACCTTCACAAAGCATGGAAGTGTTTACTAGGAACTTATGAGTCTTCTCAGGGAAACTCATAAATCTTTTGCCTGCCCATTGATCTAAAGTGATCCATTAGAATATTAGTGTATTTAGCGGAGCCCTTAAATAGAAATAACTCTCCGGAATCATGCAGCCATCAAGCAGGACAGTATTGCAGGCATCACAAAGAATTACAAAGGATCTTCAAATACTCTCTGGGTATGAGGGAAAGAAGCTAGGAAAATAAAGCTGAGTTTACTTAAGAGGTCATGCCTCATAAAAAATACCAATGTGAGCCCTGCCGAGGAGATTAGGATGATCACTTAATGCAGGACTGGTTTTAAATCCTCCCTCTGCACTGACAGACCTGGAGGTTAACTTTGTGTCACTTGCCATACAGAGCTAGAAGCTCAGTGATGAGTTGGCGAATGTTGGAACCCTAGGAACTTCTGCATAAAGGCTCAGGCAGAGGTCTCCACACGCCAGCAAACATGTTCTCTGCAACAAGGCCAGGTTTAATGAATGTGTCATCCTTTTTTAGATGCAGCGCTGAGGCTGACAGAGGAAGTGCTCATTGGTGGCAGTGGCCAAGCTGCACCACAGCGGGGCGCCAGCACTCTCTCCAGGAGCCTGGCACCTCCTGAGCTCCTACTGCTTGGTCATGAGAAAAGGCACTTTCTGCAAATTCAAGCTTATAAACTTTTGATACTGAATTATCCTAGAATATTTAAGCGAAGATTTAGTTTTAAAATATTCAACCATGACATTTTTTAGAGCTTCAGTTTTCCTCCATATAAAAAGGGACTTTAAAATAAAAAACTATGTTTATGAACGGTTTTTAAAATCTAGGATGTGACTCAACAGATCTGTGTAAGAGACACACAACTACATCATACATCATCCTGCTGTAAGTGCTCTGATCTCATATGTGATAGGAGAGACTCTCTGTCCTTTAAACTCTGCCATATACCACCCAAATTTTGACATGCAATGCAATCAGACAACAGAAAGACAATCCACGGGCACTTCTGAATAGAATCCCACTATTGCATAGAAGGCTCATTCATTCATCAATTCAGCAAATATTTATAGAGCCTTTACAGTTGCTCAGCACCTGCAACTAAAAGTCTCCTGTTGCCTTTAGAGACCCAATAAGTGAGAGTTCTTTAAGGGCCCATGGCAAACATACTGTTAGAAACAGGAGTGGGAAAAAGGAGTACCTTTGCAAACGTATATTTTGTTTACTATTCTAGAATGTAATCAACTGCTACCATACTAGAAATAGAAATCTGACCAAAGCTGATCCTGCAATATAGGGAACAGAGTCAAAAATATCAGTCTTCACTTAAGCA
This sequence comes from Arctocebus calabarensis, assembly GCA_963573935.1. Classification (NCBI taxonomy): domain Eukaryota; kingdom Metazoa; phylum Chordata; class Mammalia; order Primates; family Lorisidae; genus Arctocebus; species Arctocebus calabarensis. Next base: position 16,195 of record CAUYON010013368.1, read on the forward strand.
CCTTTATCCACTTCCCATCATTCTTCTATCTTTAGTATCCTTTGATATTTTTGAGTTTTCATTTATCTGAAGCTCACTCTAAAAATTATTTGTACATATCTTATTTAATAAGAGTTCATGCTGAGAAAAATCTCATCCAGTGTTTCCAGTGGCAACAAGGCCCAAACTTTTCACTGAGAACTATTTCTGTGGTTTCCTAATAGTTCCCCAAAGGGGATGAAACACTAGTAAATATATCTCTGAATATCCATGCTTCATATAGCCTCGGAGCACCTACTATTCATATTATCAGCCTTAAAAATTAAAATTTGAAAGCATCTTCAAAAGGCAGTATTATTTTAAAAATTGTGTGCTACATGATTGCCTTGCCTATCTTCTGCCTGTTTTTCATCCATTCATCCATCCATCTATCCAGCCAGCCATCTATTTATTCAGACAACCCATAATTATTTATTTCACATCTTGAGAGTCTACAGAGTGCTAAGCATTCATTCCTGCAGGAGGTACAGAGCTGAATCATGTGACTCTTGCCCTTGAGAACTATAGAGCATGACAAAAAGATAGAATAATAGCAGTAGCTAACATTTCCTGAGTACACACAATGAGACTGGCTCTTTTTCAAACACTATCTACCATTTTTGTTAAATATTCATAATACCTTAAAATTACAGATATTAATGATACACCCATTTCACCACCGAGGAAACTAAAGACAGAAAAATTATCTAACTTCCTCGTTGTCATATGGCTAGTCACAATATCAATATAGGTTATTTAACCCCAGAAGTTACACTCTTAAACACTACTCTATAGAACAGTGATGTTGATGATGATGACAGCTGTGATAATGATGATGATGGTAGTGGTGGTAACTGTGATGTCGTCAGGAATTTAGAGCTTCTAGTATTTTCTTTTTTTACTTACTAGTAATCAACAGCCCTATGTGATGAGTATCATTTCTCTAGTCTAGTTTAGGAAATACAAATGTGAGACTCAGAAAAGTTGAGAAAGTTGATAAAAAGCTCTTCGGCCTCTAAGTGACAAAGCCAATACTAAAACAAAAGTCTCTCTCCAATCTCCTGGGCTGCGTATACACAGCCGAGAACACCTAGAATGTGACTGAAGCAACAATAGAAATAAACATCAAAAGTCATTAGAATCAATGAGGAAAGAGGCGCCTTAAGCACACAGAGCCCTGGAGGCCCAAGGACAGGGGCATTTACACTAAGATGGGAAATTCTGGGAAGATTTGGGCAGAAGCAAGTGAGCTTATCTGACTTTTTAAACAGAATTCCATCAGTTCTTCCATTGAGAATGAATTTTAAGGGCACAAGGGCAAAAGCAGAGATGCAAGTTAAAAGACTTTTGTAGTAATCCAAGCAAGAGATGCTGTTAGTTTGACTCCATATTGGTAGCAACAGGAGTTGTGAGAAGTGATTGGATTCTAAAGATATTTAGATTCTTTTTATATTTTGAAGGTACAGCTGACATTATTACCTGAAGGATCAGATTTGGAGAGTGACAGAAAGAGAGGAATATTTTAGGTTAAATGTAGGCCTTTTTGGTTCTGAGCAACTGGAAAAATGGAGTTGCTTTTTAACAGAGATAAGAAAGGTTGAGGAGGACCCAGTTTGGGGAGATGTTTCTCAAGAAGTTTGGTGATGGTAAGTTTAAAGTGCTTATTAGACCTCCAAGTGGAAATGTCACAGATAGTTGAATATTCAGATTTAAAGTTTATATTATAAATCTAAGGTTTATAATATATATCGGAACAGATATATATGATAAATCACTGAGTCATCAGCCAATAGATTAGTATATTAATTATGGAAGTACTGGTATCATTACAGAAAAACAGAACCCCTACATGACAAGATTTGAAACCAAACTTCAAGCCACATTGACTTAAATGAACAGAAATTTTTCATTCCTGTAAAGTCCAATCCACCATAGAGAGGGATAGGTTTGCAGGTGGAGTTCTGCTCCACATTGTCATTCAGGGATCTAGCCTAATAGAGGCTTGCCAGTTAGTATCTTTACCCTACTTGCATGAAGGTAAAAGAAGTCATCACATAGGAAATTACAGGGAATAGAGGTTACTTCTGCTCACATACTGCTGGAAATAAATGGACAAGTGGTCACAGTTATATGTGAAAAGAATTTGAAAATATAGTCTCTGACCGAGCAGTTTTTTTCTGAACAAAAACTCTATACCAGGGAAGGAGAATACTGGTCTTTGGGAGTTACCTGGCCACCTCTTCTATAAGTAGTGAAGTGAGTGTACAAGGCCCAAGGGCTGAGCCGCAGGATACACCAACATTAGGAGGTCAAAGAGCTGATGAAAAACTAGTAAGAGTTTGAGAAAGAACTTTGGGAAAATAAGAAGAAATTCAGGTGAGTGTTGTCTCCTGGAAATCAAATGAAGAGAGTATTTCACAGACAGGAGAGTGAACAACAGTATTAAAGGCCACTGATGGAGCAAGTAAGATGCAAACTAAGACGTGGCCTTTGACTTAAAAACATGGGAGTAGGGAATAGCAGTAGATGTAAAATCTTGACATGAGTGGGTTCAAGAGGGATAGCAGGGGATAGTATCGCCACCTATGTTAAGGGATGTTATTGTGTAAGGAAGGAAGTAAATGGGCCAGTAGCTAGAAGGAAACACAAAGTTAAAGAAAAAAATTGTGAAAACTGGAAAAATAATAGTGTACGTGCATAGTGATGAGAATGAACCAATAAAAAGAGAAAAAAAAAGAATGACTTAGAAGAAAAAAAGAAAATTGCTAAATCGCTGTTCTATGAGATGAAAGAGATGGTGTCTAGTGCACTGATAGAGGGATTAGGCTCAGCTAGGAGCAAGTTTAACCACAGCAACTCAAGAAGAAGGGCATAGATACAGCAGATGTGATGAGGAGAGCATGATAAAGCTCTGGTCCCATTGCTTCAATTTTCAATTAACAATGGGGTTGAGAAAAATGACATTGACGTTTTGAGGGGAAAGATGAAAGTATGAAATATTTAGAGTGTGGAATGTTTAAAATTGAATTGATTATTTTAATGTATAATTTATGATAAAATGGTCGCAAAACCTCAATACGACTTGTGGAATATATTCATCTATTGATTTATTTATTCAACAAATGATTAGTTAACTGCTTTATTTTTACACTTTGTAATCGACATTCATAACTGGACCACACGAGTATTTTTAACTAGCGAAGATCATTTTTTCATGGACTACCAAACATTTTACATGGTAGCACTAGGCTAATGAAATTTCTAACTCCAAAAGCAATTCAACAGCCTGTAAGATACTAACCTTGTAAGCTCAACTTTATTACCTGAAGATGTCACTCGAAATGGATTTTGCGTAGGGCCACAGTCTGAGATTTCTTCAGAATTCTGTACTTGAGCAAAATGTGTATTAAAACTGAACATCCCCAGGAAGGGTGATGTGGGCACTTCAACATAAAACGCCAGCTAACCGAATTCAAGGAAATAAAAGAATCACTTTATGTAAAAACCTCAATGGAGCATCTGAAAGCCATTGTATGCACCCATCTGGGTGAATACCAATTCCTTCACTCTTTCTTACATGCCTCCCTTTCCAGCAGAGACTTTGCAAAGCTCCCTTCACAAAATAAAACATTTTCTATTCAAAATATAACCTCTCCTGTCCTTCTAAAATGAAACCTCAATCGCAATCAACCCTGTGTCAGCTGCCTCAGTTCCAGGTCTGTGTGTTGCTGATCTCAGTGACCAGGACTGTGCCTCTGGAGTGGCAGGGACTCATTAAATGTTTCCAGATGAGTTAAATCCTTCTATCTTAAGCCACAACTGTATTAAAATTAGATCTCAAATATATGCTGACAGTGGGAGATACAAAATGGATGAACTTGATAAATAAGAAATCAGAATCATGTGAAATCAGGACAAAGACATTGTCTAACCCCTCACCTAAAAGTTCTAAGTGCTTTCCTTGGAAGGAAAAACTAGAAGGGTGGCGCCTGTGGCTCAAAGGAGTAGGACAGTGGCCCCATATGCCAGAGGTGGCAGGTTCAAACCCAGCCCCGGCCAAAAACTGCAAAAAGAAAAATTAGAAGTTAACACAGAACACATTACTTATAACTCAGTAAGTAATACTATTTATGTTCTTTTTACTATTTACATTTTTAAGTTTTAAGTTTTTAGAAAATGGCACCTATTTCCTATTTATGCCTTCTCATGTAGAGAAAATATTTTGCTTATCCTGGCTTTAGAAATTTGAGATAATTCAAACACATTGTTTGCAAAGATACCTCCTCAACTTCCACACAAATTATGTTTCAAATATCAGGGAAGTTTTGCTCTTTAAGATTAATTTTAAATTGCCAGGTGCGGTGGTTCACACCTGTAATCCTCGCACTCTGGGAGGTCTAGGTGGGCAGATCACCTGAGCTCAGGAGTTCAAGACCAGCAAGAGCGTGACCTATCTCGGAAAATAGCTGGGCGTTGTGGCGGGTGCCTGTAGTCCCAGCTACTCAAGAGGCTTAGGCAAGAGAATCGCTTAAGCCCAAGAGTTTGAAGTTGCCGTGAGCTATGATGCCACGGCACTCTACCAAAGGTCACAAAGTGAAACTCTGTCTCAAAGATTAATTTTAAATGCACATTTCATGATGCAAATTTTGTGATACAATGTGAATGATATATTCAATGCTCTTCTGGAATACATATTTAATTTTATGAAACATATTATAATGGTTCAGAAGAGAAAACCATGACTTAGGCCTACAAACAGATATAGTTTCCATGTTAAACGTAGTGATAATAACAATAATACTCTCCTATTAGATCATAAAAGTATGTGTTTAATAAAATGGATAAAAAAAATTATCAATATCCAAAAACAGGTTCATTTATGAAGGCAGTAGGACATAATCAAAATAAATGACCCAACTATGCAAAGTCACCAGCTTTGAGAATGAAATGTCAAATTATAGTGAGATTCACTGAGAATTATACTGAAGAATTAAATTGTCCTTCTATAAATAATCTCTTTTCAGGAATAATCAACCAAGTATTAGACTTGGTTGTTTATTAGCTCTTATATTTATCATTCATTCCTTGATGATTAAATATAAATTTCATACTTATATTTATCAGATTTTTTCTTGAATGATTCTTCAACTTTACATGTTTGAATATGTTTTCTCCTAGAATGAGGCGAGGAAAAATAACACATACAAATGAATGAATGATAAACAAAGACTAATCATTACAAACATGAGTAATACATGTATCTTCACAATGACTTATAATATGGGCACATTTCTACAGCTTCTTAGACTCTGATTTCTCTATTTTTTCATTTATAAAATCTGAGTGTTAAATTCATTTCATTTATAAAATCAGGGCTACCTTTAGACAGCAGCCATCATAATGGACTGTGGAAATGTATATTTATGTGCCTAATATGAGAAAGCACAGAGTTTACACTGAATAAATATTAACTGTCTGCCCAGTATCATCCTGGGAGTTCCCTATTGGGCCAAGATTCTCTGTATCACATGATGCAGTGCCTGATGGCCATAAATATTGGTCAATATCACTTGGCTCCCATATGTATCCTAGAGAATTGTAAAAACATATATTTAGATTAAACCTCAGTTACCTCACAAGGAGTGTCAGATTGGACAGGCAGAAATGTCACTCCTTCACAAGTGTAGATAGGAAATGGCATTCTTTGTCTTTATGGATTCAAGGGACTTAAATTGTCAATGATTAAGAAGTAACTTGTGATTTTACTTATATGTTTATCATGTAAGAGATACTTCCAGAAATAATCAGAATATTTTTTTAAAATAGAGGGGAAGGGGTAATTTTCCAGAACACCAGGCTATATTGTGTACTCAACCCCACATTTTCCTTTGGATCTAAAGGTACATTAAATATCAAGATATGTAAATAAGAGATTAATTTCAGCTCTACCTGACTTAAGTTTAGGCTTCTGTTTTAGATTAAATTCATGTGTATTCAAATTTATTTTTGGCTACTCGAAAACCTTGACACAGCTGTTAAGCTCAGGAGTTAGTGGTTCAGTTTGCCAGGGACTCTCTGCAGTCCTTGAAGCTAAAGGTCAGCAGAAAGGACTTCCAAAGGCACGCTATGAAAAACACACACACTGTAGCCGTCAAAGGGGCTGCCCGTGAGAAGTGACACCAGGCCTGGGACACTGTTTTCCCAGATGCTTAGACTTAGGAGTTCCCCACGGGTGTGAACCAGGTGATCCAGGCTTATGAACTGGGGGTAAATGAATCACTGACATGGAAAGGGCTCAGAAGCTTTTTTAGTGGTATTTAGTGGGGGGACGTGACAGCCTCCTTAGTACTAACAAAGAAGGGCCATGTGCTTATCTCAGTTCTCAGAAACAGTATTTTCAATTCCTCCACTGAGTAAACTCTGGAAAAGGAGAAAGGACTGAAGAAGGCAGAGCTCAGTCTTCCTCTTCCGGGGAAGAATAAGCAGCCACACGTGTGTGCATACACAGACACACGCACACACACGTGCACGCACCACACACTCCCAATCTTCTCCCTTCCCATGCCCGCATGACAGATGAAATAACAGGTTAAATAAGTTAATCGACTCACCCAAAATCCACAGCTACTTTTTAGCAGGTTGCATGACAGATGAAGAGAATGAGGTCCTTAAAAAAATCACTGACTTCCTCAAAGATCAGTGCCAAACCCCAATGAGGATTTGGCCTCCTGACTCACAGCTCTGTCTTTTCCCCCTTGGCTTCATAACCTTGGTACATTAGTGGTTCAAACAGGTTAATGTACCTTAATCATGTCCCAGTCTCTCTCTGGGACAAACTGGGACTTTTTCCACATGAATATGTAGCCTAAATAAAAATACTACATGAAAAAAACGTCATCAGAGATGGTGGTTTGACCTAAAGAGATTCCACACTTTTGGACTGTCATTATGAAATTTTACGTTTATATCAGGGTACATGAGATTTAGGAGGAAAGAGTCAGCTAAGGACAGAAGAGAAACGCAAATATTTTTCTGCTCCCAAAGAATGCAAGAACAGAAAAGAAAGAATTGTCCTTTTTCCATGAAAATACCAGCTCTCTCAGAAGCTGAAATTACATCTATCTGGACCCAAGAAATTGTATTTTGCAAGACATATACACACCCCCTAGGTCGGACATGGCCTGGATTCTCAGCACGGAAGCCAAGCAGGGCCTTTACTGACACCAGCACCTGCTGCCTTGCATGCCCTATTTTTTAAAGACACCCACAGCCCTGCCTGCCCCTCGCAAGGAAAACAGCTGCAGAAACAAGGCTCCAGTGACTAAGCACAAAAGCTGATAAAGTGCAGTCCCCAGGGTGACAAGCCTGCAGCAAAGGTCATCTGTGACAAGAATCTGTAGAGATGTTGATAAGGAAGAAACAGAATTAGGAAAGAAATCCCAGCAGATTTGTCCCTATTCTACATACACTCACTTAATCATGTCTTTACCTCCAACTTCAGGTACCTGCCACTGATAAGAGAAAAAAAAAAATTGTCTCAATGAATGAAATAAAAGAAACATATGATTATGTCAATCACTCTTCTGCTTTTTCTAGATTATCTGTAAAATAGTTCATTATTCCATCCAGTTTGTCTGGATGAGGGGAAAAGAAAACCCACCTCTTGTATAATCTCAGCAAAGTCAGTCACTCCCCCATTCCTACAGGACTCTGGTTCTATGTGAGGTCTATGTCATGAGTTACTGTTTAAGACATAATACATAACCTTAAATTTACTTATTTCTTTACCAATTTTATAAATATATGTGTTTTATCTTCCCTTTATATTCTTACAAAAGAGGGTAGGGTAACTAAAATTATCCCTTAGGGATGGCAGGAAATGTGTGCTATGTGCTTTTGCAAGGTTTCTCTTATACCACGTCTCCTTCCTCCTCCCCTTCCTTCTTTTCTTCCTCTCTCTTCCTCCTTTCTTCTTCTTTCTTCTCCTCTCCCTTCTCTGTCCTTCATTTCACACACGCACACATACATATACATACATACACACACCCTCAGTGTGAAGCCATATAGGGAGAATTAAATGGTTCCACCTGATGCTAACACACATCTAGCTCTACATTACTATTTGTCTTTCATATTTCTATCCTGTTGCTCTTCCCCATCTAAACGAGCCATCTTCCTTTCCTTTATAATCCCATTGAAATCTAATTCTAGTGTTTTGCTGGATTTTTAGCTGGCTAAAAATTCTTCCTGTTTGCTCTCAACTTCTTCATACCATTAACACCACTTGCCTTGGTTCTAGAGAAAAGACACTACAGGATTTATAGGCTTACAACAATTACAAGTGAAATTTGGAGTTGGACTACGAGGGAAAAATGGAAACATCCATTTACCCAAAATGAGTAGTTAGGTCATGTTCACAAGAAAAAAATCATTTGTCCATACTTAAAACATTTTTAACAACTTATGGGCTTACTGCCTGACGGAGCCTTAGTTAGACTGGGTATGAAGACAATCAAAATATACAAAATATTATGATTCACTTTTCTTGTGTACATCCAGCTCAAGGTATGAGTTTGGATACAGTGCAATCCAGTTCTTACCATTTAAGAACCAGTTCTTACAAACTCATTCTTAAGACCTGTTGCATAATTTGCAGACATTAAACAAAGCTGTAAAACCAGTTCCTCCATCAGGCTGTAACAAGAAGACAAGAGCCTACTTCTATAAATCCTTTTATTAGATTATGTAATTGTCTCTCTAAGTAGACCTACATTCTTCCATTAGCACCTGGGCACTACGTTTTATAACTGAATTGTTCCCATTTTAACAACCAATGACTTACTCCCCATAGGATGCTTCATCATAATTTATGAATCTAATAGCATGCTCATGTCTTTCACCAATATCTTGGTGTTTCAGTCCTAATATTCATTTGCACACTGGAAAATGGGAAACTGCTGCCCCAGGCCTAGTTGTACCTCGATCCAAAAAGATGTGCTGGGAATTATGCCCACAAGATGTGTACTTCCTTGTTACTTGTAGTAACATATCGAATGTCATTCTATACAAAATTTTCAAAAATATTTTGGAACTATCACAGCAAATTAGCACATCATTATATAGGTATGCCCATAGGATTTTGTACATTTCCATTGCAATCACCAGAAGACACAAAATTTCAACAAGGCATTAAGCAATTAAACATGCATTGCTATGAGAAAACCCATTGTTATTTCTTCTGACCAAGGAGTTGATTATTTTTGAAAGGCATCAAAAAATAACCAAATTCTGAATTTTTCAATCAATCCTAGGAAAGTATTAAAATTATAGAGTAAAGAATCAATATGGCAATTCAATATGTGGCACCCATAGCTCAGTAGGTAGGGCGCCGGCCACATTCACTGAGGCTGATGGGTTCAAACCCGGCCCAGGCCAGCTAAAACAACATCAACAGCAAAAAAAAAAAAAAAAAAAATAGCCGAGTGGTGTGGTGGGTGCCTACAGTCTCAGCTACTTGGGAGGCTGAGGCAAGAGAATCACTTAAGCCCAAGAGTTTCAGGTTGTGTGAGCTGTGACGCCACAGCACTCTACCCAGGGTGACAGCTTGAGACTCTGTCTTGAAAAAAAAAAAAAAGAAAAAGAAAAAAAGAATTGGAAATGGTTTGGAGTAAAATAAATCCAACATCCTCAAATCCCTTGTTCCATTGTCCCTCCAGCTCCACACTTAGGAAAGCACTTCCCTGGATCAAGGTAAAGGTCTGCTTTCTCTGTACCTTTACCTGTGGTTTTAGGACATAAAATGGGATGCTTATCTTACATCACACATGCAAATCAATTCAAAATGGCTTAAAGACCTAAGTGTTAAGACCTCAAACTATAAAAATCCTAGAAGAAAACATGGGGAAAAAGCTTCAGGATATTGGTCTTGGTGACCAAAAACACAGGCAACCAAAGTAAAAATAGACAAGACTACATCTAACCAAAAAGCTTTACAGCAATGAAAACAATCAACAGAATGAAAAGACGACCTATGGAATGAGAGAAAACATTTGCAAATCATATATCTGATAAGGGATTAATTTCCACACATACTGTATGAGAAATAGGAACATCCCCATTCCAGGAAAGCAGGGGATCCAATGTGGCTTATCCATGGACAATATAACCCTCTCCCTCTCCATGGACATGCAACTCATGCAACTCAGTAGCAAAAGAAATAATAACCTGATTTAAAAGTGATCTAGAGACTTGAATAGACATTTCCCCAAAGAAGACAATGCAAATGTCCACAGGATTTATGAAAACATTCTCAAGGTCATTTATCACCAAGGTAATGCAAACCAGCACCACAAGGAGAGGATGGCTATTATACAAAAAACCAAAAGACATGAATGTGTTGTCAAGAATGTAGAGAAATTAGAATCTTTGTACATTGTTGGTGAGAATGCAAAGTGGTGCTGCCACTGTGAAAAAAACAATATGGAGAATCAACAAAGAATTAAAAATTGAAATACCATAGGATCCAGCAATGCATCTTCTGGATATTTATCCAAAAGAATTAGCATCAGGATCTTCAAGAGATTAGAACTCCAGCATTTGTTATAGAGCACCATTAACAACAGTCAAGATGAGGAAACAACATAACTCATCCATTGATGAGTGAACACATAAAGAAAATGTGGTGTATACCCACAATGAAATATTATTAAACTTTAAAAAAGAATGAAATCCTACAATACACAACAATGTGAATGAGCCCTGAGAACATTACGCTAAGTGAAGTAAGCCTGTCACAGAAGAATGAGAAGTGGGTGATTCTACTTGCATAACACATCTAAAATAATCAAACTCTGAGAGAGTAAAATGATACTGCTAGGGGAAAGGGAATTGCTAATCAGTAAGGTTTAAGGTCTCAATTATGCAAGATGAATAGGTTCTAGAGATCTGCTGGACAACATTGCTCCTACAGTTAACAATAATGCATTGTATACTTAGAAAACTATTAGCAGGGTAGAACCCAGGCATTGTATTCTTGCCATGGCCCTTGGGTCACTCTCTCAAGCATCAGTGTCCAGGAGTGGGTTATATTGTCCATGAATAAGCCACATTGGGTGCCCTGCGTTCCTGGAATGGGAATGTTCCTATTTCTAAGGCATTTTCCATAGAGAGATTTGGACTCTACCTCTTACCTCAAAGATACTATTAAACAGCCTTCCGAAGGAGGGCCTTGAAGTGGCTGGGAAGTGTGAGAACCTAGCCTGGGCCATGAATCCTGGGGGCTGAAAATGGACAAAAGTCAACTACAGCTTCACTCATAATTAATGAATTTCAAATTGATACAAGATGGAAAAATTACTTCTTTTATCTATAACATTGGCAAAGATTAAAACATCCATAGTACATACAGTTTCTAAGGATGTTGGACAGTGTTTTGACATGTAAACAAATTTATTTAGGGAAAATTTAGAAATTTATATTAAATTTAGAGAAATTAGAGTCAGATCTATGTAAGTGATTGTATGTAAGTGACCAGATCTAAATGACCCACAATGGACCTTCCAGGACAGTCCCTATATCAATACTTACGTGCAGAATGGATTTGCAAGGATGCTCTGAGCAGCAATGTTCATGAAACATAAAGTGAGAAGCAAAGTGTCCATCAGTGGACACACTGTCAAGTAAACCAGGGTCAGGATTTATGTCCTGTGGGGAATTTTATGCTCAAATTTTTTGCTTTGTGAATTCTGGTCAAATTTTGGAATGTCAAATGAGGGATTAATTTTGAATCCTCATGTATTGGAAGTAAATTTTATTATTACAGATGCAAAATTTTGGAAGTTGAAAGACAGATTTTTTTCCAGCCTGAGCAAGAAAGAGTAAGACCCCATCTCTATAAAAAGTAGAAAAATTAGCCAGGTGTAGCAGCAGTGTCTGCTATCCCAGCTACTCAAGACGCTGAAGGAGGGGGATTGCTTGAGCTCAGGAGTTTGATGTTGCTGTGAGTTATACTGACACCTTGGCATTCTAGCCTGGGCAACAGAGTGAGACTGTCTCAAAATAATAATAATAATAATAATAAAACTTAAAAATAAAACAGAATAGTATACAAAAGTTTAATGGTAACTATCTAGTTATCTAAAATTAATACTCCAATATTAGGTAATATTAGTTAACATTAATATCTAATATTAACTAATTTTTAAATAGTTTAGAAATACTTGTGAACTTTATTTTAAAATATTGACTATTGGATAAGCAGATCTAAAGCATCCAAAGTAAAGACACAAAATTTGTGCAATGTCATTTTGGTCAATTTTTTTAATCAATAATTAATGCTTTAAAACACATTTGGAATGTCTTACTAGATGGTCACATTTCATTGTATTGATTATAAACTCTATTTTAGAACATTAACTATATATTTGATATTAAACTTCTGTTTCTCTATATCTAGACATTAAACCATGCCAGTGCCAAATCACTTACATAGCACTAAAAACCAACCAACCAAACAACAACAAAACAGTGTAACATGAAGAGTTTGTAGGTGAGCAGTAATGACTATATTACTGGTGGGCCAATATAGTCAATTTACATGCCCTGTTAAATACAACCTCTTCCAGTCCTCAGCTCCCCCCAAAATGCTTTCCCATCATATGTTTTAATATTTCAATGTGAGTAGGTGCATATTTTTTTACCCTAGGTATTTACAATCACTAAGCCATAGCTGGTCCCTGCATGATGTCACGTATTTTGATCAGGGCAGTAAGCAGACTCAGAAGTAGGGATTTGCATTTTGATATGAGACTTTCATCTACAGTTGCAAATTTAAAAATATCATTACAGTTCAGTTTGAATCACGTTGTTGAGAAACAACGAATAACTGCTTGATGTTAAGTATTGTCCCCTTTGTTTATCTGAGACTCACACTTAACTGGGCACCCTCATCAGTAGGAATAATTTAAGGAAAAGCCTAATGAAACTTTGCATGAAGATATTTTTAAGGACACAGTTTATTCTCAAGAACCCAAGGGGGGGTTTGTTTGTTTTGTTTTTATGTTTTTTCTGGTCTTAGTACCAGGTAGAGTTGGTTGTTTTCTGTGATTTTTTTTTTAAATCATATCAAGTCTATGAAGGAGCAGGTGACCAGATTCCTCTTTGCACCATCGATACTAGAAGGCTTAGAGCACATCAGGGGCCCCTATGTATATAAGAACACACATAGACACTGGGGTTATATGTAACCTCTTTACTGGCTCCATTTTCCGGCCTCACCTTTGGTTTCCTTTCTTCTGTTGCTTCAACTTTATTTTTGTTATCTTCTTGGGTTTTGTATCATTTTTAGCACTCTTCAAAAGTTTTGGGGACAGGGCGTGTAAAGAAAAATAAATAGAATGAACCTGCAGTCTTACAAAAATAGTTTGGTAATTCAATATGGAATTTTTTTGTTTTGAATTCCATCTAAAATGGCTTTGCAACTGAAGGTTTACTTATTGCTATTTGGAGGTCTACGACACAGGCCCACTGTGAAGGTAGGCCTATGGCTGAAGCCACTATGATGGCAATAGATGAGGATCCGATGTGTTTCTATTTTTCAGAAAAGATAATGTTGTCATTCTTCAACTGGCAGTTTATATACTCTTCCCTTTGTTGCTACTTCTAAAATCATTTTGTTCAGATAACATTTGTATTAATATGACATTTCTATTCAAATAATTACCTCCCCTCCTGTTTTTCTTCCTTTAAACTCTAAGTTATCAGTAGTGTGCAGATAAGCAGTTTTACACATCCTTATTAGATGGAGAAATAGGACCACAGTCCATATGGGATGTTTTATGTGTTGTCCCTTCTGAAAGTCGAGTTAATCAAGCAGAAAGTAAACTGATTCCATCGGTGCAAAGGTTGAAATTGGAACATTAGTGTGCTAGATTCTCCAAGTTAATTCTTAGCTAACTGATCGACCTATAGCATGTGTTTATGATTTGGTGAAAATACTCCTATTTTTATTTCCTTATAGGAAGAAGTGTTCTTGCACTCTTTTTGGTGGGGGGGGGGTGTTGCAGTTTTTGGCTGGGGCCGGGTTTGAACCTGCCACCTCCAGTATATGGGGCTGGTGCTCTATTCCTTGAGCCACAGGTGCTGCCCCTTGCTCTTAATTTTTTAAATAAGTTTTACCTTAAATACATCATCAATGGCAGCCTCATTCATTTCCTCCCTCCTCTAAGTTTTACACCAACCAGTGGCAGTATAGAGGCAGCTGGAGATGTGAGTACTGAAGAATGGCCCTGTGATCAGTACACAAGCAATAAGAATAGATAAAAATTAAAGGAAAAAATTTTTAAATCAGTGTGATGACTTCTTCTAAAATGGAGACTGGGATTTCTTAACTACCTTAGTTAGAATGCCTGGGGTGTCTTTGTGAAAAGTCAATATACAGTATGAAATATTTAATTCCTTGGGTGAAGACAACTATTATAGTAAAGTAATTGGAAAGAGGAAACTGAAGTTTGGGCCCTTGGAATATGACCATAGAGAGAAAGAATCAGACAAGCTGTTAAGAAAAATACCAGGATACTCATAGAGATAGACCAATGGTGCTTTTGCCATTTTGTTATACAATAAGCTTATTCATTGTTTTGGATTATTTCCTGTTGAGTTCTGATACAGGGTACAGCTCATATTTCCAGTCCAACTTGACAATCATTAGAATAACTCCTTTCTTTCTGAAGTTTCTTGCTGCACTTCCTGGTTTCATCAACAGAGGTCACTGTGGCACTACTACCACGCCTACCACCACGACAACTAGTCTATCTGGCCAAAAGTAGAAACCTTCAGTCAACAATCATTTATTGGTTGGTACTGGACATCACTGCCATACATCAGGAATAAGGAGGTATATAAAGAAGGACATCAGTGAAAAGGATAGCAGTAGAAAAAGAGGATAAAGATGTTAAAATAATAAATATGGGCCAGATCATTGGCAAAAGCATTGATGACCTATATAGATTTGGTATTCTGATATACATAAATAGAATTTAATAGCATTTGTGTAAGTATCAAACATGAACTATTTTTCCCTAAATTTAATTAACTTGCATCAATAGAATCTTTTCTATATTTCTAAATACTTTTCAGGGATTTCTTCAAAAAAGCAAATAAACAAGAAAATCATCATAAATCTATTCCTTTGAGAAATAAACTAATAAGTGTTATTATCCATCTTTTATGAATGAAAATACCCCCGGCAGGAAGCAGTCAAGTCATATCTACCATCTTCCCCTAGAGCAGTGAGTGTTTCTCAACCTTGGTTAGGAGGTCTTTTAAAAATGCTTATGTATATGCCTCACCCCAAGGCTTATATGTGAACCTTGAAGGGAGAGGGGCAGCCACCAGAATTTTCTAAAACTCTCACCAGAGCCCAATATACAGCTAAGATCGAGAGCCACTGCCCAGAACGCCTTCAGGTATTCAACTTGGGTTCCAACAGTGAAAAGGAGATTTTTATAAATGTTTTTTTTTTTTATATCTATTTCATGGAAACTGCCTAGCAAATAAGGGGTGATTTGGTTCTAAAAACAAACAAACAAAACATTGCCTGCTCTGAAAGTGGGGCTGCTGCTGCAGCTGTTTGGAAAAAGCCGAGAGGTTCTGCTTGTACCCTTCTGAGGGCTGCTGCCCCTGATCCGTGGGTCATGTGAAATGAGGCTTATGTCAATAAAGTTGAAGCTGGCTAACTACTGTGCCTGGCTAAATAAGCAAACAAAGGCGGAATAGGGAAAAGAGCAGTTTGATTAGCCTTGCCTTCACCTGAGATAAGTGGCCTCCCTTTCTGATAGGTTTGGTCTAGAATAGAAATTGTCTCCACAGTGTCCCGGCGCTGATTTGTAATTGATAACAGGTGCCGATTGTTACAGGGACGTTAGTGCCCAGCATATTCATCCATTCTCATGACAAGTATAGGTACCTGATTTGACTTTTACAACTTCCCTCTTGAGTGAAATGGCTATTCTTTTCATTGAAATGAGCTTTTAATCTATATGAACTCTAGTTGCATGATGAGAATTGTATTCTTTAAATATTTATTTTATTGAAATCTGTGGGGTTATTTTAATGCACAGAAGTTGGTAAAATATTTTACTACATTAAGAATGAAGTATATAAAAGATAATTCACCTAAAGGAAATAAAAGTGTGTAAGCAAGTTGAAAATTGTTCAACTTCCTCTATAGTGAAAGTGTACAAAAGAAAATGCAAATGAATTTCATTTCTTCTACTAAATTATTTTTAAAATTATTTTAAAATTTATGGCTCCTAGTGCTGGAGCACTAGGAGGCAGCAAAGGGAGAGATCCATGTAGAGAGAAGGTATCTTGAGGAAGTAAAAATAAATCATTCTGTTGAGAAAAACATTCATACCCTCTTACCCAGGACTTCATTCATTCACTCAGCTGTGCTTTCTAGTTTTACCTCTCTACTTCCTTCAAGTTAGTTCAAGTTCAGCTAACCTACTGGTTCAGACCCCTTTTTGTTTGGTTTGGATCTGTCTGCTGCTCTGTGCACAGCCCTTGGTACGAGAGGGAAGTCCTTCTTGCCCTCAAACCCCTTTCAATGACATTGACACTTGAAATTCATTTTTCTTAAATGAGGCCCAGGTGCTAATGTTCTGAGAGGTCTAGCAAAGAAAAATGGAAGGTTCTCACTCTGCATGTTCCTACGAATGCAAGAGAGCCTGTCAGCTGACCACCCAGGGACTGTGACAAGCGGTCAACACCTGGAGGAACTAGGCCTACTGTGCTGATATGCAAATGTGGTGCATGTCTAATCTGTGAAAATTAGGAGGTGGTCAGTGTAGGGAGGTGGTCAACTATGGAGGTTACACTGTATTTTGATACAGTAAGGAGGTGAGGCCTGGAGGAAGGTTGGGGTGTGCAGAAGAACAAGGGATGTATGGGCCAGATGACCTCGGCCACTTCTTCATCTCCCCAGGATCAGCTCTGTAGTTTCATCACTTCTTTTCCCCAAAAGGAAGGGAGCAGCCATTTGAAGATGCTGGCGGGCACTCTCAGAAGCACAGCCACTGGATCTAAAGGAATCACTTGCACAAGACCTGGATTTTTATCTGAAAGAAACAGAAGAAAGATCATTTAAATTTCCCCTGATAATACATCAAACCAGTGAAAACTGATTAGTCCATAAAAGCCTTTAGGCCCAGACTATATTTGCTATCCAGAAAAGAAAGCGCTCCTTTTCAGCTACTCTGTACCTCCTCCCTGGGTTGAGCTAATTAAGGGTCACTCCAGGATTTTCAGTTTTCTTTGGTGGCTTCAGAGGGGAAAGATAGGAGGTGGCTTTGAACAAACAGGAACCTCACCCATAAAGCCAATCTCCTATTTCAAGCTCAGTTCTTTTGCCAGCTAAACCACCCTCACAGAGCAGGGAGTGGCCCATTGTGCCAGGGAACTCACCCTTAGGGAAAGACAAAATCCCAAGCAAAGACTAACAAAAGATAATCTCAGAAACAACTAGTCATGCTGCCTTTCAGAGAGAAATATACTCTTAAGTCTTCATTCTTTATCACTGGCGATAACAAGACCAAACTTCAGGGGCTGGATCCAAAGGTGGGAGGGAACAGCGTGTACTTAGAAAACCTGGAGTTTTCCAAATAGTAGCTGTGGCTGTCTCTAGTCTTGAAAGACTTCTGATGATTCCCAAAGCCTCTCGGCACTCTCCCCTACCTTACAGCCTGACAGTGCGTACCCATTGACTTTTTTCATGGTCTTTGGGTGTTACCTAATAATTCTGTCCTCAACACCCACATGCCATCCCCAAGCCTGAAAGCATTTTATAAAAGGATTGAAGAAGAGCCAAATGGAAAGTTAAACAGGAAGAAAGCATAGTAAGAGATTACAATATGTATGTTTTGTAGGGCTGCATAATGCATGAAAAAACTATGCACAGGTTTACTTTGGTTTTAAAAAGTTACTAATAAATGTACTAAAGTTACAGACTTCAAATTCAAACACTTAGTTCTTTCTCTAAACTTCTAAGCTCAGCTTTAAAAGCATGATTTTAACAATCACTTTTAAGAGGGACTTTGGCTAATGTTCTGTCTACTTTAAAGAGGAAACTTTCTCTTACCATATTAAACTGATACTTTAAGTTTAATATATCAATAATTTAAGTTAAAACCTTCCCAATTAAAAAAAAAACTCTTAAAAATTTGGTGAATCAAACTTATAATTACTGAGAAACTTAAGTTCTATTAAACTTCTTAGCCTTACTATACAGACTGTTTACCAATTGTGAATCTATTTCAATCGCGGAAAACATAATCTAAATTGAAATCATAAAGCTAACCCGTTGTCTCTATCAGTTTAAAATTTCTAACAACAAATCATGCACAAATTCCTTATTTCAAAGACATTAATACCATATTTAGTTTTAAGTCTTCCCACCATTAAAAAATGTTTTCCCAAACAGTAATGGCATTTCACACCATTTGGGAGTCAGTTTTCCATGCAGATTTAGAGGGTGGCTTCTCAACTTGGTGACCAGGAGATTTCGCTCTTTCTCAATGACCAGGAGATTTCAGGCAAGTGTCTGGCCCAAGTGTCCCAGACTGGGACACTGTCTGGTTTCTGTCCCAATAAGGACATATCTGACCTTATTTGTGACAGCTTCGTCAATACTTCATACTCAAAGTTGGTCATCAGGTAGTTGCAGCCTCCACAAGGACTAATTACTTGGGGAAGACCCCCCAAAATTGCACATAACCCAGAGGGTTAATTAGATTTTGCATTTATTTGGCTATTCTGAGATATTTTTCTTTTTAAACTCTAAAGAATGTAGGCTCTGGTGTCACCTCTATTCTTTTGCTAATATTTTCTTTTCTCTTACTGATTGTTATTAAATGATATCTGCTTGAATGTTGACTCTCTTTTCATAGGTTTGTGTGAATATTTGATCACAATTTTCACAATCATTCTACAAATACTAAGATTGAGAATAGTGTTGAGAGGCCACCTAAAGAATTATTTAGACCTGATTCACTACACTACATGTAGCAATAAACTAAAAGGGTCCTTTGCAAAGAGTTACCTCCATGCTACCTTAACTGGTCATTTTAGCTCTGTTTTGTTTTGTTTTGCTTTACCCCCTCAAATCTTGCTACTGTTATTTTTGGAATTCTTGCTACTGCCAAAAAGGAATTATGTTTGTGTGAGTATAAAGTCTGGTATATGTAATGAATGGTTGATAATTTTAAGTGTGAGAGGAAAAAATTTAAAGCAAGAATTTCACAGCTTCTTTACCCACCCACCCCACCTGCTGGGGAAAATTTTGCTCTTGGGTAATGACATTCAGCCTTTCCTCAGCCATAGCAGCCTTACCCAGCTGGTTCCTGGACCATAGTATGCAGAGTGTGTAAAGAGGAAAAGAAACTTAGAAAGGGAGAATGATCTCTTGTTGCAAAGAAGAAAGATTAGATCCAAAAAGAAAGAGAGAAAGGATAAAAGCAGAACCTAGACCTGCCATGGTAGCTGGCATTGGAACATAATTTCGAGAGTTTGGACAAAAATGTGACTTCAGGTACCAGCAGATTGTGGCAACTGCAAAGGGGAAGAGAGATGAGAAATTGATTTCAAAGTGTTTTAATGCATTGTCTTTGAATTTTTTTTACTTGGGGCCTTTTCATAATAGAAAAGTAAAATAATAAAAAAAAAGTTTTTCTATTTTTGGGTTTTTTTTTTAACTGACGAAATATTGTATCTTTCTCTCCATGTCTGTGTGAGGATAGATTTGAGGGCTGAACAAGCCATGTTGGCTTTGTACAGATTACATTATTATGATTATCATTGTTGTCATTATTCAATTCCAAATAAGTAGGGAAAAGCAGGTAGGTGTCATGGAATCCATGCCAATAGAAAAAATGAGTTCATGCAATGAAGAACAGTCCATTAGAATGAAAAGAATTAAGAACAAGGCGTGAGGCTAAGAATGTGCTGAGTACATGTTTTATTCTAGGCACTGTGATCCTATAGTGTTTATAAACAAAATTTCTGCCTTCAAGGGGATCACAGTCTAGTGGGGGAAATATTCAAACATCCTGGACATATAGTTGGGAAGTGTTGTTACCAAAATATCACATCAAAATTAATGTTATATAGAACTTCTTCTATAGAACTTCTAAATAGAACTTTTTCTAATTAATGTTATATAGAACTTCTAAATAACATAATTCATTTTTGCTAACAGGATTAGAAACCAACTTCCTGAAGGAAATAGAAGAGTTCTATGATCCTGGAAGTATAGATTAAATTTACACTGGTATAGCTGCAGGAAGGGAAAAGGTCACAATTTCATCTTTGTGATAACAAATATATCCCACTATTGTGCTTCCTGCTACATATAAAAATTTTATATACATATATAAATGAATGACAGTGACAATATCAAGCAACTTAATATTGTATGATTAATGTTTCAGAAGAAGAGAAAGAAAAAAAGACAAAAATATTTTAAGTAATGGCTAAAATTTTCTTAAATTTGGGTAAAAACATCAACATAAATCTGAGAATCTTAGTAAAACTCAAGTACCCCCTTGGAACAGTGCAGAAAAAAGACAAGAGAATGTAGGTCTTACTTTTTTTCCAAAAGAGGTTTAAGATACATACTGTCAGTGGGTACATAATGGCCTGGTTTCTAATGAACTTGCATCTGGGAACTAATAAGAGCCGGAGGTTGGCATGTTATGAAACTACCCCCTGTCTTGCATCAGAGATAAATTCAGGCCTATCCATTCTTTCCGGAATGAGATGGGTCACGAACTGAGGACAACTTCCAAAGTTCCTACTTTAGGTACTGCTTTCTTAATAAGCTAGTTCTGGAACTTGAGAAGGGCTTTGCAATCTTGACTGACCCAAGGTCAAAGAAAGCAACCAGATGGATACATAATAGACCTACTAGCAACAGCTAATTCTCCATGATCAGAATTCTCCATAATAGACCTACTAGCAACAGCTAATTCTCCATGATCAGCTTGAATATGAATACAGGCATCTGGCATAAATCCTGTCTTCTGTTTAATGAGGAGTGAAGGAAAGATAACACCCTCACCCAGCTCTATCATAAACATAGGTAGAAAGTACTACAACATATATCCAATACCTCAACCTTTCTAGCTACATCTAAAGACCTTGGCTCCTATCATACCAGTGTCAGGGTACTGACAAGACATGGCACACCCCAAGCTCCAAGGAGTCACTAAACCAGAGGCAGCAGTCTGTAAAAACACAAACATTTTCAGAGGCACCTTACAAATCTTTGGCCAGAAAAATAGGTGAAAACCTTTCTGACATAAGGTTCTTCTAGGAAGAATTAGAGTGGTAGTTATCTAATGTGCAATAACCAATACAGATGATAAAGGAAAAATGAAGAAACAGAAATAAATTGCAAACAGAAGAACAAATACCCTGACTTTATCATTACACAATCTATGCATGAAAGAAAATATCACATGTAATATAAAATTAGTAAAATATTATATATCAATTAAAAAGAGAATAAAACAAATCCTCAGAAACCCAAATGAAGTGGATTTTTGTAATTTACCAAACAGAGAATTCAAAATAATAGTTACAAATATGCTCAGAGAAGTCAAGACAGTAATGGAAGAACCAGTTAAGAACTTCAACAAAGAGTTAAAAAGTATTAAAAGTACTAAATGAAAGTCACATATCTGAAGAATTCTAGAACTGAACTGAAAAAGTCAATAGAGGAGCCCCCAAACAGACTAAATCAGTAAAAAGGATCAATAAAGTTAAAGAGAAATGACTGGAAATCATCTAGTCTGAGAAGCACAAAGAATAAACAAGAGTAAAGATAGCTTATGGGACTTAATAAGACTTATGGGACATCATCAAGCAGAATGGCATGATTGTCAGTGTGCCAGAAGGAAAAAAAAGAAAGGGGCAGAAAATATATTCAAAGAAATAATAGTAGAAAACTTCCAAATCTGGGGAAAGAATTAGAAAACTGGATCCACGGAGCCAAGGAGACACAAAATAAGGTAAATCCAAAGAAACTCACACCACAACACATCATAAATTATTAAAATTTAAAAACAAAGACAGAATATTGAAAGCAGCAAAAGAAAAATGAATTGTTGTGAATAGTAGTGAGACCATCGGCAGACTCATCAGTGGAAAACTTACAAGACAGAAGGGAGTAAGATTGATATATTAAAAATCCTGAAAGAAAAAAGAAAGGCAAATAATGATACCATAATCAGCTACTGTGCCTTTCAAAAATGAAAGGGTGATAAAGACTTTTGAAGACAAAGAAAAGCTGAGAGAGTTCATCACCACTGTACCTACTTTAAAAAAAAATTGCCAAAAAGCTGAAAGAAGAGGACAGTAAATAGTATCATAAAAACATATGAAAATATAAAACTCACTGGTAAAAGTAAAGGCCCTGTCAAATTCCAAACACTATAAAACTATAATGGTGATGGGGAAATAAATTATATATCTATTATAAAGGTCAAAAGGCCAAACTACTGAAAACAATTAAAGCTACAATATTTTCTAAGGGGCATATAAAAAGATCTAAAGTGTGACATCAAAAACATAAAACAGAGAAGAGAGTTAGTAAAAGTGGGGAGTTTGGTATGTGATCAAAATGAAGCTATTATCAGCTTAAATTAATCTGTTGTAAGTATAAAATAATTTATGTAAGCCTCAGTGTAACCACAAACTAAAAGCCTAAAATAATCATACAGAACACAAATAGAAAATGAGAAAGGCCATATGTCAATATGGAAAGCCATAAAACCACAAGGAAGAAAGACAGAAAGAGAGGCACAAAGAATATATAAAATAGCCCCCCCAAAATTTTAAAAATGGGCTCAGCACCCATAGCTCAGTGAATAGGGCACCAGCCACATACACCAAGGCTGGCAGGTTCGAGACCAGCCTAGGACTGCTAAACAACAACAACAACTGCAACCAAAAAATAGCTGAGCATTGTGGCTGGTGCCTATAGTCCTAGCTACTTGGAGGGCTATGGCAAAAGAATTGCTTAAGCCCAAGAGTTAGAGGTTGCTATGAACTGTGACATTACAGCACTCTACTGAGGGTGATATAGTGAGACTCTGTCTCAAAACAAAAATTTAAAAAATTAAAAAATGGCTGAAGTAAGTCCATACCTATCATTAATGATCTTGATTTTAAATGGATTATGTTCTCCAAAACTGCACTATATGATGCCTACAAGAGATAATTCACCTGCTGGAACACACAAACACTGAATGTGACAGGCTGGAAAAAAGTCATGCAAATGGAAACCAAAAGAAAATAGAGGAAAATATTCTAAAATAAGAGGTCATTATCTAATAACAAAAGGTCAATTAAAAAAGACATAATAATTACAAATATATATGCACCCAACACCAGAGCAACCAAATATATAAAACAAATATTAATAGATTGACAGGGAGAGATAGACTGCAATAACATAATAGTAGGGGACTTCAACACCCCACTTTCCCCAATGGGCAGATCTTCCACATAGAAAATAAATTTTTAAAATATCAGTATTAAAGTATACTTGAAACCAAATGAATCAAACTGACATATACAGGAAATTTCATCCAACAGTTATAAAATACACATTTTTCTCATCAGCAAACATAATATTCTCCAGGATAGACCCATTTATTAGGCTATAAATCAAGTCTTAACAAGTTAAAAAGTCAAAATTATATCATTTATTTTTTATTATCACAATGGAGTAAAATTAGAAATCAATAACAAGAGAAACTTTAGAAATTGTACAAGTATATGGAAATTAAACAACTTCTCCTGAGTGATCAATGGGTCAATAAAGGAAATTAAGAAAAAAAATTAGAAATTTCTTGAAATAAATAAAAATAGAAATACAACATACCAAAAACCTATGGTTAGTACTAATAGGAAAATTTATAACAATACATGTCTATATAAAAAAAGTTACAATCTTTTTTTTCTTTTTGAGACAGAGCCTCAAGCTGTCACCCTGGATAAAGTGCTGTGACATCACAGCTCACAGCAACCTCCAATTCCTGGGCTCAAGCGAGTCTCCTGCCTCTGCCTCCCAAGTAGCTGGGACTATAGGCACCCGCCACAACGCCCAGCCATTTTTTGGTTGCAGCCATCATTGTTGTTTGGCAGCCTGGGTTGGATTTGAACCTGCCAGCTCAGGTGTACGTGGTTGGTGCCTTAGCTTGTTGAGCCACAGGCGCCAAGCCAAAAAAGTTACAATCTTATTAGGTACCTCAAGGCACTAGAAAAGCAAAAACAAACCAAACACCTAATTAGCAGAAGGAAATAGATAATAAAGGTCATATCAGAAACAAATGAAATAGAGACTAAAAAATACAAAATATAATAAGCTGCTTTTCTAAAAAGATGAACAAAAACAAAACATATTTATCTATAAGAGAAAAAAGAGAGAAGACCCAAATAAATAAAATCTGAGATGAAAAAGAAAACATTGCAACTGATACAACACAAATACAAAGGATCATTAGAGACTATTATGGAAAATGTATGCCAACAAATTGAAAAACAGAGAAAAAGTGGATAAATTACTTAATACATACAACCTACACATTGAATTATGAAGAAATAGAAAATCTAAACAGATCAATAAAATGTTAGAAGATTGAATCAGTCATAAAACTTCTTCCAAGTGAGAAAATTTCAGTACTAAGTGGTTCTGCTTCTGAATTCTATCAATTTTTTTTAAAAAAGCACTAATAACAATTCTTCCCAAACTCTTCAGAAAATTGAAGAGGAGGGAATGCTTTCCAATTTATTCTATGAGGCCAGCCTTACTCTGATTCCAAAATCAGACAAGGCCAATATCCCTGATGAACATAGATACCAAAATTCTTCAAACAAATAATCAAACAAAAAACCTAGGAAACTGAATCCAATACCACATCAGAGAAATTATATGCAATGACCAAGTAGAATTTTTATCCCAGGGATTCAACGATTGTTTAACATACATAAACCAATAAACCCGATATATCACATCAACAGAATGAAGGACAAAACCCACAGAATCATCTTAATAGATGCAAAAAATTTTTCATAAATTTTAACATCCCTTCATGATAACAATTCTCAACAAATTAAATGTCAAAGGAACATACTATAAAACAATGAAGGCCACCTATGAAAAACTCATAGTTAACATCATTTTGAATGGGAAAAAATAGAAAGCCTTTTGAGCAAAATCTGGAACAAAAAAAGAAGGCCTATTTTTGCCACTTTTATTTGACATGTACTGGAAAACTTAGCCAGAGCAATTAGGCAAGAAAAAGAAATTAAGAGCATCCAAAATGAAAAAAAAAAAGAAACTCAAATTGTCCATTTGCAGGCTATGTAATCTTATATGCAGAAAAATCTAATGTCTCCACCAAAAACCTTTTAGAACAGATGAAACAAATTCAGCAAAGTTGCAAGATATAAAATCAACACACAAAAATCAGTAGCACTTTTATATGCCAGTAGCTAACAATCTGAAAATCACGAAAGCAATCCTATTTGTAACAACTTAAGAAATAACAAAATCTTAAGAATAAATTAAAGTATAGATGTGAAAGCTTCCTAAAATGAAAACTAAAACACTGATAGAAAAAATTAAAGAAAAGACAAATAATAAATAAATAAAAAGATATCCCATACTCATGGATTAGAAGAATTAATATTAAAATGTTCAGACTACCCAAATCGATCTACAGATTCAATGCAATCTCTATCAAAATACCAATGACACTCCTTACAAAAATAGAAGAAACTATCCTAAATTCATTTAAGACCACAAAAGACTCCAAATAGCCAAAGCTATCGTGAGCAAAAAAAGCAATGCAGGAGGCATCAAACTACGTGACTACAAAATATATAATAATACAATGATATCAAACAACATGTTACTGGCATAAAAACACATGAATATACCAAGGGAAAAGAGTAGAGAACCCAGAAATAAATTCATGTATTTACAGCCAAATGATTTTTGACAAGACACCAAGAAAAAAGGGGGAAGGACAGTCTCTTCAATAAATAGCGCTAGAAACTTGAATAAAAGTAGAATGAGGCTCAGCGCCCATAACACAGTGGTTATGGCGCTGGCCACATACACTGAGGCTGGTGGGTTCCAACCTGGCCTGGGCCTGCTAAACAACAATGACAACAGCAGCAACAGCAAAAATAAAAATAGCATTGTGGCAGACTGCCTGTAGTCCCAGCTACTTGGGAGGGTGAGGCAAGAGAACTGCTTAAGCCCAACAGTTAGAGGTTGTTGTGAGGTGTGACTCCATGGCACTCTACCAAGGGCAACATAGTGAGACTCTGTCTCAAAAAAAAAACTAGAATGCTAACTGAATATCCATATTTATATGCATAAAAATGAAACTAGACCCTATCTTTCACCATATAGAAAATGAACTCAAAATAGATTAAAGACTTAAGTGTAAGACATTATGAAATTGCTATTAAAAAACATAAGGAAAAGACTTTGGGTCACTGGTCAAAGCATATTTTGTGCAAAATTTTTGTATAAAACTTCAAAAGCACAGGCAACAAAAGCAAAAGTAGACAAATGGGATTATATCAAGCTATCATATAGAGTTACTGCACAGCAAAGGAAGCAACAGTGAAAAGACAGCATTCAGAATGGGAAAATATAGTATTTGCCAAGTGTTTATTTAATAAGGGATTAATATCCAGAACTCAACTCAACAACAAAAAACTAATAATTGGATTAAAAATGAATAAATAATCTGAATAGACATTTTTCAAAGGAAGACATACAAATGGCCAGCACATATGACATGAAAAACTGCTCAACATAGCTGATCATCAAGGAAATGCAAATTAATCAACAATGAGCTTTCATAAAATGCTTTTTATGGAAAAGACAAAAAATAAGAAATCCTGACAAAGATGTAGAGAATAGAAAACTCTTAAGCACTGTTGATAGGAATGTCAATTGGGGCAGCCATTTTGAGTTACAGTATGAAATTCCCTTAAAAACCAAAAATAAAACAGTGAGATAAGAGGAATAAGTTCTAGTGTTCTATAGGACTGCAGAATGACTATGGTTAACAATAATAAATTTTATATAGTTTCAAATAGCTAAAAGGATCATGAATGTTCCCAACACACATACAAAAATAGACATTTGAGATGATGGTTAGGTTAATTATCCTGATCTAATCACTATGCATTACATGTATTGAAACATCACTAAGCATCCCATGATTATATATAATTATAATTTGTTAATTAAAAATAAAATTTTAAAAAGCTAAAATTAAGAATGTAATTTAGTAATCCCAGTACTCAGTATATATCCAAAGGAATGGGAATCATTATGTAGAAGTGATATTTGCACTCCCATGTTTGTTGCAGCACCGTTTACAATAGCCGAGATAGTGGAATCAACCTAAGTGTTCATCAAAGGATGAAAGGATAAAGAAACTGTAGTATACATACACACCAAAATGTAATTCATCCATAAAAATAATGAAATCTTGTTTTTTGCAGCCTCAGATGAGCCTGGAAGATATTATTTAAGTGAAATTAATCAGGTCCAGAAAGACAAATACCACATGTTATCATTCATCTGTAGAAGCTAAAAAATTGATTTCAGAGAAGTATGGAGCGAATAATGATTATCAGAGACTGGAATGAATAGGAAGAAGAAAGGAATAGGGAGAGGTCAGTCAAGGGGTACAAAATTACAGCCATAAAAGCACAAAAAGTTAGTAGAATGAGCAGCCTCATACCAGTAAATTTGACAATCAAGATGAAATGGAAAAATGTATTGAAATATACAAATCACTAAAGTGATTTCAGAAGGAATAGGATATTTCAATGACTATCTATTAAAGAAATTGAATTCATTTTTTAAAAAACCTTACTACAAATAAGCTGTAGGCTCAGATGATTTTACAGGTAAGTCAGTCCTATCAAACATTTCATGAAGAAATAACACCAACCTACATAAACTCTTTCAGAAAATAAATGAGGAAACACATCTTATCTTTTTTAAGAAGCTAGCAAATGCCTAATATCAACACATGTTAAGGTCATTGCAAACAAAGAAAATGACAGACCAATATCTCCCATAAGAGACATATCAATCTCCAAAAAATATTAGTAATAAGATCTACCAATATATAAAAAATGACCACATCAGCAGCAAGTTGAGTTTAATCTCAAAAATTCAAGGGTAGTTCATTTTAAAATTAATCAAAAATGTTAAATTTAACAATTTATTTACCACACTAACAAAATAACAAATAAAATGATACAATTATTTCATTAGATGTTGATAAAGCATTTGCTATAACTCAACACCTATTTATTGTAAAAATTCGTAAGCTAGAAATGAATTAAAACATTCTTGGATAACAAATGTCTATTAACAATTCAAACAGCTAACTTAATACTTACTGGTTAATTAATGACCGATCCCCCTATACATATTTTCAACATTGTGTTGAAGATGCTAGATAGTATAATAAAGCAAGGAAAAAGAATCAAAACAGTAAATATTGGAAAGATGAAAACTTAAGTTTATTTGAAGATGACATGATTATTTACATAGAAAATAGTAATAGATTTACATAGAAAATAGTAATAGATGCACAAAAAAAATAGTAGATCTAGTAAGTGAATTTTAGCAAGGCTAAAATTATGAGATTAATTTGAAGTACAATTGTATTTGTATATACTAGCAAAAAATAATTTAAAAATACAATCAAAATGTAGTTATTTAAAAGTACATAGCATAGCATCAAAATATTAAAATCCTGAGTGGTAAAGTTTATGAAATAAGTACAAAACATTATGGTAATTCCAAGTTAAATTAAATAATGCATTAATAATAGAGAAATATACCATGTTTAATTGAAAGAATCACTATTTTTAAGATGAAAATTTCCCTCCAAAATTAATTGTAGATTCACCACAATACTACTCAATATTCCAGTGGGTATTTTTTTTTTTGAGAGAGAGTCTTACTTTGTCACCCTTAGTAGAATGCCGTGGTGTCACAGCTCACAACAACTTCAAATTCTTGGGTTCAAGTGATTCTCTTGCCTTAACCTCCCAAGTAGCTAGGACCACAGGTACCCACCACTACACCCAGCAAGTTTTTCTATTTTTAGTAGAGACAGGGTCTCACTCTTGCTCAGGCTTGTCTTGAACTCCTGAGATCAGGTTATCCACCCACCTCCTCCTCCCAGAGTGCCAGGATTACAAGTGTGAGCCACTGTACCTGGCCATCCAGTGGGAATTTTTTAAAAAGAAATAACAAGTTTACTTTGAAATTTACAGGGAAATGCAAAAGGCCAGAGATAGCCATAAGTATCTTAAAAAAATTTTTTTTGAGGTCTCACATTATTGGATGTAAAGATTTACTGTAAGGAGAGTAATATTGACCATTAAGATACACAATAATACAATGCAGAAGAAGAGCTGTCCTTGGTATAGCTTCTGACAACCCCAAATAAGTGACTGAAGCAAAGAGGTCAATCGATGGAGGCTTAATTACCAAAGATTTGAGGATGCACCTAGGAAAAACACAAACCACAGATGGACCTGCAAATGTTTTTTTGAAGTTGGATTTGTGGACTCAGTTTTAAAGGGGCTAGGGCATACAGAAAGAAATGTGGAAGATGGAAGAGGGCAATGAAAAATTCTTATATTTTTGTGAGGCCCAGGATATGTACATTTTACTTTAGACAAAGCAAATGTTAAAAGAGAAAAAGGAAGTGCAAGAAGCATAAATCATGTAGCTGTCCCTGAGCAAGTAGACAGATGTTTGATCTCGTCTTCTCTGTGATCTGCCCCTGGGAAAATAAACTTGAAATCAAACTCATTAGTGTGGAATTGAACAAACTTTTTAGTTTTAGGAACTAGACTTAGCCTGCTGATCCAGTTATAATTTGCGTGTTTTTCATATGGGAGGCCAGCAGGGTATTTCCTTTTGCATGATCTGTGGGGACAGTAGATGCTTGAGGCTTTTTACCTTACTGTAGAGATCTGGCTGATGCATAATGTTAGGAATAGCTACTCCTTTGAAAGGAGATGTTACTTGACTCACTCTCCATACTTGACCTTCCTTTTTCCAGAGGGGTTGGGAGGAGGGGGGTGAGTTTTTATTTTTCTTTATAACTCATACATAAAGAGTTAATGACTACCTGTTCTACTTCAATTTGGTCAATCTGGACTCCTCAAAGTCCAAACAAAATTTCAAAACTACAGAACAGTAGTAGTCCATTCAAACTGAGAGCACTGGATAATTGGAGGCATAAAAATATGTTTTAGTAGGAAGAAATAATGTCTTTACATTGTAGGGATGGGTGGTAAGGGGCCAAGAAAATCCTTGGTTTACAGGATTTATAAGACTCTTTCCCTGTCTAAGTGAACTACACCTTTCAGTGGAAGTGGTCCTATAATATTCCTGGACAGAAATAATCAATGTCACTCCAGTTCAGATTGAAGAATATTTTATAAAATGATAATCTAATAGTTATCAGCAATATTAAAAGGTAAAAGGAAATTCAAAAGGTTAATAATTTTTTGGAAATAATGATAGCAAGTAACATTTGTTGACCAGTTACTGTTGACAAGCAGTATTATAAATGCTTTTAAAGCACTGTATCTTTTAATTCCCCAACAACTTACATAACCACCATTTTAGAAATGAGAAAATGAAGGTCACTTAATTAATGAAGAGCATAAAAACTCAGTAGTTGGACACCACAGCCCACACTTTTAACAACTAGTCTATATCTGTCTCCCTAAAAGCCTCTTTTCTTGGCAATATACATATTTTTAGTTTTTGCAATTCTTGTTGTATTTCCTTAAGAGAAAGTTCCAGTAGCCACAAGGTATGTACATATCTGAGAAAACTCACACAACTCTGTTCGGATCTACTCTATTAACTTACACTGTACAGAGGATGTGTGTGATTAGATTATTGGCAATATAGTGAGTACGATCTCTCCAAACATCAAATTAATACTCCCCCTTTAACGAACATGTCCCCCCCATCCTGAACCTATATGCTTTCAGCGTCCCACAGTCTGTGCAGAAATAGATTGCTGCATTTTCTGAGAATGATTTCTGAGTCATATTTATCAATATTATTTTTCCATTTCTTTATCTTCCTTTTTATGAGCTATTGAAGTTTCAGGGAAACTCCTGCTCATATCCTTATCTCGTACCAAACCAAACACTCTCTCAGAAAACTTAAAAAAAAAAAATTCTTGTATTTAACCAACATTGAGGGAGTGAGAACTTGATATGTGTGACTCCTGTATGTAAGTATATTTAAGATAAAGCTGAAAATCATGTTGCTAACTACTGTGTATTGTGAGAGCCTATTATGTGTAAAGTATTACTATTCTAGGGTTTTAGAGAAGCAAAGATGAATAAAACTTCACAATTGCTCTCAAGCAGCTAATGATGTGGTGGCAGACTTGTTAATGGGTCCTTATGTGAAAACAATAAGATAAAATAAAAATAAACAGTTGAATGTCTATGATGTGACATTGTTTAAGGGTCTTTAAGTATAATTCTTTTAAAAATCATATTGCTAATGTGATTTTTAATAATCAAATTGTCTTATTTCCAAAAGTTTGGTACTTGTCCTTGCAGCAGAATGAAGAACAAAAACAAGACATTTGAGGAAAAGGAAGAAAAAGAAAGAAAAAATTTGTTTAAATTTGCTGGTAAATAAGGAGAATGAAGGTCTCTCATCTGAAAGAACCATAGTCTTGCTTTTAAGCAAAAATATAGAGCTTTTAAAGGAGGTTTAGTTGGGCTTTTGCTGTTCGACTATGGTTGCTGGTCCTGGTGAGCCTTATGCCCTGGTGAAGATGACCTCATGCCCTTTGCCTGGACAGTTCCACTGAGCCATCTCCTAGGCTTTAAAACAAAGAACACTCCTCTGGCCCTCAGATTACAAGCCCTGGGCAAAAATGCTTTTTAAAAATCCCTCAAAAGAGTGATTTGGTGAAAGGATGGCCAACCTTTTTTTTTCTTTTCTTTTCACTTTTATCACCCGGGGTAGAGTGCCCTGGCATTGCTCATAGCAACCTCAAACTCTTGGGCCAAATCGATCCTCTCGCCTCAGCCTCCCGAGTGGCTGGGACTACAGGTGCCCACCACAACACCTGGCTATTTTTTGGAGATGAGGTTTTGCTCTGGCTCAGCCTGATCTCGTACTCATGAACTCAAGCAATCCACTCGCTTTGGCCTCTCAGGGTGCTAGGATTATAGGCATGAGCCACTGCACTTGGCCTGTAGGCTGGTCCGTCTTGATAATGAAATAACAGAAAGACTATTAACTCTCAGTTTCATTAGGGCTTATATCAGTCTCTCTCAGGCAGACTTGATGACAAGCAGGCTCCCCGATGAGAGCTCTGTTTTCACAACTTCTGAAAGGAGCCCAACGACAAATAGGATAGTAAATCTTTGTCTTTATATTCACCAGCTCCTTGTCTTTTAGAATTTGTTTTATAGCCTCAAGAGTTCCTGAGTGTCCATGGATGAATAATAGGGATGAGCAGATTATTACCTAGTACCTGGCCCCAAATCATGTCTCTTGGGCAGAATCAACAACAGCATCAAAAACACCTGTGAAAAGATCATCAAAGGCAAGGCAGCTGCTTATTATCCAGTTGCAAAGAAGATAGAAGGAGCTGATGGGCAGGCTCAGGATACCCTGTGAATTAGCATTACTTTTTTTTCCTCTTTGTTTCCCCTGCCTTAAATCTAGCTGCCTCCCCTAGACCTCAGTGCGGGCATGTTTTCTTTCTTTCTTTGGGATACTGTAGTATCTCCTGCTCTCTTTTCTCTCTCACTCTCTCTCTCTCCTTCTAAGAAGACAAAATAAATTTTATACTTCTATTTCCCAATCTTGGTCTGAAGAAAATCTTTCCTTGACTACAGAGCACCTAATGAGCTTCGTATCCTAACAGAGATGTTTTAAAGAGACAACTTGTGATACATTTTGCACTTTTATAGACCCTTACTTCTGTTAGGTTATGAAGTACCTATTAATCTCTTATCATGTAGATAGGGAAACTGAGGCACCGAGCAGTAGAGTAACTTGCTAACATCACCTAGCTGGTCAGAAATATACAGGTGGTTTAAATACAATATTCTGGCTGCAAAATCTGCATTTTTAATACCAAAATCACATGTGTCTCCACTGACTGGATAGTCCTGGACAAATTATCAAAAATAAAGCAGTAGTACTTGTTCTATTTCAAAATAACTACAGTTAATTGAATGGTGACAGAAACTAGAAATATTTCACCCTAAAATATATTTCTTTGACCTATTTCCAGAGTGTTGCAGAGAGAAGTGACACTTCTCTGTGTGTGAGGATTTACACATGTAGAGAATGTAACCAGGTCTAGCCTTTCCTGATTTAGAAAGACTAAGAGCATGATACCTTTTAAGTTCTGAAAAGAAACATTTACATAGTTGTTCTTTCTGAAGGCCGCTACCTAGAAGGCTTCATTTACTTAACAAGACCACCTTTGCTAACTAATTTGCCTCTACCTGCCCCTACCAAATCTGCTTTTCTGCTTTCAAACCCCCATTCTTTAAAAACCTCTATACTTCATTGAGGAGTTGAATCTTCACTGTGGGGGTTCCTCTGTATGCATATTAAATAAAATTGTATCTTCTTTCTCCTGTTATTCAACTACCTCATGTCAGAATTTTTCAATAAACCTTAGGGAAGAGAGAGCCTTTGCTCCTGACAGTGGCTGCCACATTTTAAGTACTATTTAAGATCCTATAAAAACAAGTAAACCTTGCACTTGTTGAGAAGGTAAGGACCAAAAATGAGAGCTTATTCCAAGACATGAACGAAAGGAATGGGAGTCTACGTTCTGTTTGAGCAACATGGCCTTTCTTCCAGTCTGGTGGAAGTTAGAAGGCGCATTCATTCTTTCCTGTGTGAGAATTTCTTTCCTGGGCCAGAGGGTTCTATTTGGGCGGGTCCCTACAAGTTCTGTTTGGGCCTATCATTTGTTGGCAAGAAACATGGCAGGCAATGTATCAAGATGCTAACTAGTGGCCCACTGTCTCCAGCAGGGCTGGTAAATAGGGGCTTACCAGGTGAGGACTGAGACCTGTGGGTGGAGTGCAGTGCCCTGACTCTAACAGAGCCTGCAAATAGAGGTTTGCCAGGCAGTGACTGAGACCGGAGGGTGAGACTGGTGCCCTGACTCCAACAGAGCCTGCAAACAAAGGCTTGCCAGGCAGTGGAATGAGACTGACAGGCAGGGGTGTGGCTCCCTGACCCCAATTGTTTTGGCAAGCAGAGGCTAGTTGGATGTGGACTGAGACTGGTGGGTGGGAGAGTAGCTCCTGGCTCCAGCTGGGCCTGTGAGCAGAGAAGCGAACAACAGTGTGGACTTAGTCTGGTGGGCAGGAGTGGGGATTCCTGGCTCCAATAGTGCTATTGGAGACCCTTGTATCCCTCTCTGTTGAGCAAGGTTTCCACTGACTGTGACAATTTGTTTGGAACCCATGTCTGAGGCTGTCCACTTGGGGACATTCTGAGGTTGACCTTTGAGTTCTGTAGTGAAAAAGAACTGAAGGGTGGGGGCTGGGCACTGCAGTGTTTGTATCTCTTCACAGTTGAGATTTAAACCTAGTACTGTGGTTT